>NDGM011183757.1:0-25389 GCA_002564305.1 Octomys mimax | reverse complement strand
CTCTCTCTCTCTGCCTCTTCTCTCTGTCTCTCTTGCTTAAATATTATTGAATTCATAAAGAATAACATATAATGTTATTACATGTCTAAATATATTTATCCCTTGATATCATAAAATGAAACCAAACTCTCAAATTAAGCTAAATATAAATAACATTTAAAACTGTAATTTTTTAAAATTTATCTTTATTGGTACATTTTAATAGTACACAATAATGAGATTGTTTCAGCATCTTGGTAGCATAGATTTATTTATATTATTTTCATCTTTGGTCACCCCCTTTGCTTTCCATCCACTATCTCATTGATCCTCTCTGCCTTCTCTAGAAGTTCATCTGCAGTTACTTTCTGTGAGCTCTGTTTGTTTGTTTATAAACTGCTTAGATAAGAGAGACTTTTTGAGGTTGGCTTATTCCACTTGACATGACTGTGCTCAGATCCATCCATTTTCTCACAACCGGCCTGGTTTTCCTTCCTGGCTGCGTCACCCTCTGTGCAGTCCTCGTGGGCAGCTCTTCCTGCGCTCATTCTTGCTCTGATACACACCTAAGCTGTAGCGTGAGCTGTCATGGACTTTGCAGCTATAAACATGAAAATGCACATATCATATGCTGCCTTTCATTCTTTCAGGAATATATAATGTGATCAACAAATAGGAGGACGCGGCTGCCCCCTGAACAGAGCGGCAGGGGTCGTCAGCATGCTCTGTGGTGGGAAGGAGCTGCGGCAGTGTGTGCCAGGCCCCCACGGGCCTGGCACGGTCAGCGGGGAGCTTCAGGCGAAGGGAGGGGCCCTAGGAGCAGTGAGTGTTTAATTTCTTTTCTTCTCCTTTTTAATTTCTTATAATTGTTTTAAAACCAATTTTGCATATTTATATTTGGTAATCTAAACAACTAATTTAAAGACAACATTATGCAATAAAACAACCATTGTTGAATTCCTATTATTTTGTTTGGTGAAATTCTGTATTGTTTCTAATTTTTTTAAACTATTTTTATTCTCTTTAAAAACAAACACGCACATAAATAAATGAACAAATAAAAATGAAAGAAGGGTGCTTTGGATCATGAACAACACATCAATGTGAAATTTTGTTCATTAATGGGAGCTGCTTACTTGTGTCACTTCAGATCCCAGCTTTCTAGGAAATCTCATCATGGGACACAGAAGTCGGGTCCATGGCTGTGATCCTGGGACGAAGATTTAGTCCTCAGTGGACGCCATCCAGTTCTCATGTGGAAAAAAACCCATGGCAACCAGGATCTGATGTTCTATATTGTTTTTCCCTTCCTTCTTTCTTCCTTTCTTTCCTTCCTTCTTTTTACTTCTTTCATTCATTCATTTGTTCTTTCTATTTTTATTGTTTAAAAATATACATAAATAAACATGATATTAACTAAAAAGTAGAGATAAAATTGCATATAGAGAATGGATCTAGTTATGTAAAAAAACCTCTGAACAGTTCTGAAGAAAAGCCACTGAAATGTCAATGGTTGCTATGCATGAAAGAAAAAAAGCTCCGACTCTAGGGTGATGTTCTCTGTGTTTTTGACACTGATGGAATCATGTGAGTTTGTTTTGGACTCAGGAAGAGGACACTGAATCCTGAATATTCTATGGGCTCATCAGAGGTTTTAAGGAAAGATATGTGCAGAAAACAACCCAAGAAAGAGGCACAGAGCTCATTCTCCGTCATGACGTTTTGTGCTATAGGTGCTTCGGTACAGCGATTTCTGTGACATCAAAGCACTGCAGGATGCCCTCGTCCACCTTGTTCCTAGGATCTGACTTTGTGTCATTCCTGGTTCTTCCTCAAATTCAAAATGACCTTGAGAAGTCAAGAGTTGGAATGGACTCAGGAAGTCAGGGAAGCCGTGACAGGTCACCTGGAGACATCGTGAAACAGGACTTCCAGACTTGCTCCCGCCAGTGGTCAGGCGTGTTCACGGCAAGGCAAGGACGCTGGGGGGATTCACGGCAGTGTGTCTTTTACTGTTACAAAGGATTTTAAATGTGAACACCCACTGCCTGTCTTGATCATGCCACATACATGAAGGAGTGGCAATGCTGTATTAGATGCTAGCTTTACTTAGTTTTTAAGGAATCTCTATATTGATTTCCATAGAGGTTGTGTTACCTTATCTTATCAACCAAGGCAGTGGGGTGCCTGTCCCCCACATTCCAAAGCACTCTTGCAGCCACTCCTTTCCTGGATTCTTAATGAAAGCCATCTAGCTGTGGTAAGCTAGTATCTCACCATCTTAATTGACCTTCCTTTCCCTAATGGCTAAAACTTTTAAACATTTTTTTCTTACTTACATTCCATTTGTGCTTCTTCTTTTGAATATTTTCCTTTTAGTTCATTCACCCATTCATTTAAGGTGGTGTTTCTATGGTTTTTTTTAGTTCTTTATATATTTTAGCTATTAATTTTCTATTGGACAAGTAGCTAGCAAGATTTTCTCCCTTTCTGTAGGTTATTGTTCACTCAGTTAATTGTCTACTTTGCTATGCAGAAGCTTTCTATTTTTATGTGCTCCCATTTATTGATTTTCCATGCAATTGGGTCCTATTCAGAAAGCTGCGCCCATATCCATGGCCTCACATGTTTCTCCTATGTTTTTTCTAGTAATTTCAAACCTTCTGTTCTTGTATTTGAATTACTTGGTCTGTTTGATTGGCTTTGAGTACAAGGAGAGAGAGGGTCTGGCTTCCACCAATGGCACGTGGCGGCCTGGTTTGCCCCCCCCCCCCCGCCGCGTTTGAGCGAGTGTTTCTCCCCTGGTGTGGCTTCCTCCTCACAATAGCAGACGGCTCCCGTGCAGGCTGCCTTGTGCGTGTAATTCTGCCGGCTGAGCTATGCTGCAGTGATTTAAAATCTATTTTTGTTGCACATGGCACAGGTTTGAAGCAGAGGGCTGTCCTTGTGTGCACAGCAAGCCGCTGCACAGAACACCCTTCTGGGAAAGGGTCTGGTGGCCTCCTTCTTGGCGTCCTTGCTGTGGGTCCTTTCACTTCTCTTGCTGTTTTTCTTCCTGTTTCCCTACTTCACTCCCCTTGGGCAGGGAAGGCGCCCGTGGTGAGTGCTGCCGTGGGGCTTGCAGGCGCCCTGGCGCACTGCCCAGCTGCCCTGAGTGCTGGCCCACTTAACTCTGCCTCTGCTAACACGCCCCTGGCTCTCCTCTTACCAATACATTTCGGGTCCAGCCCCTCCGCTCTGGCGGACACTCAGGCTGCACCTCTCCTCCTGACTGGCCCAAGGACCTTTCCCGTTTTAGCCTGTTCATTTATTTCGGACCCTTTTTGTTTCTCTGAAGAAGGCTCCAGGATGCTTCATGCTGATGCTTATTTTTATAAAGCATTTAATGTTTCCCTCTAAAGATTTTTTTCTTTCCTATTGTTCACATATCTACATTGCTTCTGTCAGGCACATCAGTAAAACACATGTAAAATAATTCTCAGTCCTAAATTTTAACCAAGGTGGATTTCCCTGGGCATTTTCTCTTGGCCAGATCTTGCTTTAAATACTATGAGTGTTTTCCCACTAATCTTCCCAATTGCAGGTAACTTTGAAAATTCCCATTTTATAAACAAGGAAGTTGAGGGCTAGGGAGATAGTTCGGCAGTCTCAGCGCCTGCCTGGAAAGTGCAGGGACCTGAGTATGATCTCTGGTATCGTATGCCTAAATGACCCATGCTGTGCTGGCCCAAACCCCTGCCTGGTGGTGACTCACACCTTAATCCCAGCACTGGGGAGGCTGAGACAGGAGGATCACTATGAGTCTGAACTGCGTAACAAGTCCATGTATCAAATAAATAAAAAGAAACTTTTTTAAAGAAATAATAAAGCAGGAAGTTGAAGCATAGACGGATTAAACATCACACCTGCATTTCTTTCTAATGGAATACTGCAGATGTATTTGACCTAGACAGTGTGAATTCAGAGCCACTATTGTACAGGGAGCAAATGGCTTCCCTGTAACTGATGATATGGAGTGAGCTGGTGTGTCACGTAGTGTCCACTCAACAAACATTTTCTCCTCTTGCTCATCTCGTGCACACTAGCACATCTCGGTGGGATTTATTTGATCCGGAAGCCCTAAAATTGACCCTAGAGGCATCTAGGAAGGCAGTTGCCTTGAGGGAAGTCTGGGACTCACGCTAGAAACCCTGGAGAATGGATCCGAGTCCCGAGACCATCCGCCATATTGCTGCTTAGGCCTGAGTCAAAGCTCACATGTATAGTTCTAAATCCGATTTGGGCTAGGAAAGCCCCCCTTAATATAGAAAACTGAATAAGCTGTTTGCTAAACTCATCTGGCGGGGCAGTTAGGCTGTCAGAATCCCGTTATCGGTGCCTTTCTGCGCAACTGAACTTCCTTAACAAAAGCATGCTTTTTTTTTTTCATAAAGAACATATATTCAATGTTTGTGTTGAATTCTAAATTGGAACAGCAAATCTGATAAGTTTTATTACATAGGTTTCTTCTCCCTGTTTAGAAGACTAGACAGGGCAGAGCTAGCCGTGAAAGCAATCCAAAGGCGTGAGGCGCAAGCACTGGCTCCTGAACGCCCTCTCTGCACGCAGGCCCAGGCCAGGCGGGCCAGCTGCCGGGACGCCTGCGGCCGCGGGCTGGGTGGGCCCTTGCAGCACGGAAGGCCCACGGAGATGGTCAAACTCAACGCCCTTGCTTTGCAGAGGGGGAAATGGAGGCTCTGAGATGGGCAATGGTTTGCCCGGCAGTCACCCTCGAGCCCTGGGCCTGGCGCCTGCAGGCGTTGCCCTTCCGGAGACGCGAGATTGAGCCGTTTCTCATGAGGCGCACTTGGCGGTGAGTCGCCACTGTCGGAGGCTGGAGGTCAGAAGGCCAAAGGCAGAGGAGTCCAAAGATGTGGCCTCACGGGGCCACAATGCCTCCAAAGTGACAGGAAAGAACTTGTGAGGTCAAGCCCGAACACGGCTCAGGAATTTTCCAGGTTAAACTTCAACTTCTGTGCAACCTTCTTCTAGTTTGCTTGTGGTAAATATAGGTTTCTGATCAGCAACTTGTCAAAAGCATTTATTTTTACATCTTTCTTAAAAGAACATCTGCAGACTATTCTTAGCAGGGCTGAAACAGAGTGATGCGTTCCTTCCTTCAGTGACTGCAGCAATAGCAGATTCTCAGGGGTTAAACTTTGGTTGGCTAAATATTATCATTAAAAACAGAATCATCAGGCAGGAAAGCACCTAGGCAGTCGGTGGCAACCGAGAACCTGTTAATTTGTCTTAATAAGAAAAGTGTTCCTGATTGAATATATTATATGGCTCCCTGTAACATTCAACCCATAACATGATTTGTCTGTTAAAGATTAACATTGAGAGGATCAGTTTGCCTATGCTGGGGAAGCGGTGAGCTGCAGGAATTTGGAGCGCCTGAGAAAAATATGCTGTACTGAGAAGTGATTGGCCGCAGGACTGCTCGCTCAGGACGGCTCCCTGGGCACAGGGCTGTGCCGGGTGCTGCCCCTCTCACACCCTCACAGAAAGCCAGCAGTCCTGTGTGGACTGTCTGGACAGGATCAGAGTGCCTGACCCGTGTTTAAGCATGCTTTTAGTATGTTGAAAAGGTTGGGTGCTTATTAGGACTGGTTGTAGGCCAAGACCTAAAATGGGCAAACTTGGCCTCCCAGTTCCTCCGTTCTGTGCAGGGCCTCTGTGCAGCTGAGAGCCTGCCTCAGGCTGCTCCCAAGGTCTGAGAAACGCCCTGGAGCTCAGGTCTGTCTCCTGCTCTCCCCACCTTGATGCCTTCGGCTGTGCCCCTTAGTTCCAAGGAAAGAGAGCTCTCTTCTTGTCTCAGACATGATGGTCAATAAGGATCCATCATTCAAACTCATGTTAGTTAATAGGCATCAAGTTCATGCATTCGCTCTAAAAACAGAGTGAATTGTTTCAGCCCAAATAAATTGCATGGCTTTCTGAAAGCCCTGAGCAGCTGATAGGTGCCGCTTTGGTAGCTGCGTGGGGCTGTGCCTGGCCAGCCCAGCCCCTAGTGCCACCCACTGTGGGCGTGCAAGTGGCCACGCTCCTAGAGCACATGCCCTCCCTTCTCTGNGACTTTCAGGAGTGACTGCAGGCTGAATCGGGTGTGCACAGTGCTGCTGAGTTTGGCACGGAAAGAGGTTGTAAGAAAAGCCGCAGTGTGAGCCTCCCTTTGTAGGACCGGGAGGAGGAGCACCTGTGGTTCTTCAAAGGTAGAGAAAGCAGCTCTGGCAAAATAAGAAGGTGAGGGCCACTGGGCAAAGAAGTTTTGAACTAAATTGTTTTTCCACTGAATAAATTTTAAAAAGCACTAAAGTAGAAACACAGTGGGGATAATCTTTACCGTGCTGAGTGGGTGGAAATCCCATTACCACGAGCAGATTTACACACAGAAGTCCAAGGTATCCACAGGAGACTCCGTGTGCAAACAGAGTATGATGAGCAGCGGTGACACAACGAGAACCCAGGACCGCTCGTTCTGTGCGTGCTCATGGGGTGCAGCTCTTGTCTCCGCATCCCCAGGCCCGCCGCGGAGCCTCATTTTCAATCTGGCTGGTATTCTGTGGCTGGATTTCATCCAATTAGCTAGCATGGGAGATGCCGATTGTTCGTATTCATGCTAATTTTTTTCTTAGTGTCAAGTAAGAATACACATTCAGAACAAGTTTGGTGTCAAGAAAGAACGACACAAACGAAGGGTTTCATGCTTGTCTTACGGTCTTCCATGAACTACTTTCAAAGTTGAATTTTATCGTTTTCCATAGGCAAGACTTCAAATTAACAGAAAAAATTAAACTAGTAAGGCTTCCCCAGAGCTGATTGAACTAGCTTAAGAATTTTAAAGGGAAAATATTCTATAGGTGTATATTATAGGTCATTATTAAATTCTTGATCATATATGAGAATGTACGTGTTAGTATGTTAATGTTCGTAGGTATACCTTTTGAAAGAAGTTAAACTTGAGGTTTCTCTCCTCCAATCTAAGAGTCTTGTGCCTTGTCCCTCCCTCCCATTCTTCATTAGAAAACGTCTATCAGGCATCTACTCTATATCACACAATTAGCTTGCCTCTCTTTAGTTCTTTCGATTACATTTGTCTTTCCAAAGGTTTCGTCTTGTTAAGGGAATTTTTCCCTCCTGGAAGAGAGATGACAATGTCTTTTTGGGGAAGTGAAGTAGATTCACGATACTCAAACTTCATTTATAAATGACAGTAGACTCATAAAATAGAGAAGTTCACTTAAGTCAGTGGCCTTGAAAATGAGAGTATAAAAAAGTAGCTAAAGCCCAAGTTAAAGGGTTGCCCTCATTGCCTGTTCCTATCTTTGGTTCTGTTCTGTCACAGCTGCAAAGGGAGCTGGCCTCTGTGTGCTGCACATTGATTATTAACTCTTGCACAGATTCACTATGGCTTTGGTGAATGATAGTTTTGCCTTTCCAGAGTGTTATACATCCAAGGCCACGTTTATCATTAACTAATATTTAGGAAATTGTAAGGCAGTTGCCTTGAGATATTTAATTCTGTTTTGTGTCAACATTTTAAATGAAAAGCAAGTTTAAAATATTTTTTAAATTTTAAATTTTATTAGCATATGCTTCCCACACATAATTATTCCATTCATCTTGGGGAGTTGGTACTTGTACATAAGACATCTTAACTCCTTTTATTAATCCATGTAGCTCTCCTCCTTCCCTGCTACTTATCAATAGTTCTGAATTTCAATTTTAAAATATTTGAAGTCAATGAAACAAAAGCAAAGCTGACTTAAGAGCCCTTTTGTATCCTTGTAGACGGAGCCTGGTGAGGAAGAGTGGGGATCAGAGGAAGAACACACCCTCCTGGACCTTGGGGGCGCACAAGGAGCCCTCAGGCTGACGTGCATTCCATGGACCTCCTTTTCTGGTCTCTATCAGGAGGGACATAGATCTAAGCAACGAAGGAGCTTTGCTTTTACAGTGCCCAGTGTGGGCTTATCTTACTGAAAAGTCAGTGAAAACAAGGTTAAAGGAAGCAGCTGGGTAGGAGCGCTTTCTGGAGGAAACGGGGAAGGTAGGAATGAACCAGTGTGTTCTTCTCCTAGGTGGAGTGTCCTGAGAACATAGATTTCCTCCCCCCAGGTGTCTTCCTATTCACAGAAATAGTATACAACTCACACTCATCTGCCCACTAGTGAGCTTACGGTGAAGATTACTGCACTTTATAGGAGGTGTCCTCTGAAGAACTTTACAAATATTGTCTTCACAACCCTTGAGGGCTACCTGCGATCATCTTTGTCTCATGGGCAAGGAAAGTGAGGTCCAGAGAGGTTAGCACCACTGCTGAGAGGCGCACCGCCCATGGGTCACAGAGTGAGGATTCCAGCCTTGGGGGCCTGGCGGCAGCATCCAAGCACTTAAGCACCACATTTGCAGACAAATCCCCCCTCCTCCTCCTTGGCATGGACCACCACCCAAGTCAACATTTAGATGACATGCACCCCTCCTCCTCGATGGAATGTAGCCTTGCCCGACACAGAGATGGCCTTCGAAATCATGGAGGCGCACCCTGCTGTACTCCACACTGTGTGGTCACGACGGAATCGCCATCAGTGAGTCTGCTCCTCCAGTCCGTTACCAAAAGCCCCAGCATCAGAACAGTTCACTGGAGCAACCTCAAGAAATGAATCTTATTCGTTAGCACGAGTTTTCCCTGGGCAGCTCATTAGCGTTCTCCAGAAGACGGTGCAGGAAAACCGCAGGAGGCAGTTTGTGATGACAACCTGCAGTAACAGCAGAAGTATTTATGCCAGGAACTGAAATGCATGATTTTACGTGAGTGCTTGCGGTGCTAGTACTCGAGATACATTGAGAAGTTGCGCACACAGTGTGTGTGTGTGTGTGTGTGTGTGTGTATGTGTGTGCCTGATTTTGGTTTGCAATTGCTAGTAAAGAATTCACTCTGGCAGCGTAACTCCGGGCATGAACACTGTGTTCCCAAAACAATAGGAACAGCACCAGGAGTTCTCAGGCTGAAGGTGAACCCGCACCCCTAAGTCCCCTGCAGGCCAAGAAGGCTGGCGCTCCACTGTAGTCACTGACGTTATGAAATACTGGCACTTAGGGACATTCTGAATTTGGTTCTGATGTTTTTGAACTCAAAGTAAATTTGAATTCATTCTTTATATACCCTAATGATGTTGGGGGTGGTGCTAAAGACTTTTTGTCCTTTAAGCTCACTAAGAAGTTTCACTGTATACATAAAACAAATAGAAGCACTTAGAAATCTTTTCTCTCTTTTAACACCATCTTGTTTTATATCATGGAAAAGAGTCAGCTTTAAAGTGAGCACGCACTAGCTCACGCTGCAAGGTCCAGCCATTGCTAAATTTATCACTTCAACTCCTTTACAAATTCTTTTATTTTGTTAATAAAGATTTGCATTTTGAGGTCATCATAGGTTCACAAAAAGTGGTAAGAAATAAGTGGCAGATCCCATATGTCCTTCTGCAGCTCTCATGGAGGCTGTCAAGGGACAAATCCAGCTGAAGTGTAGCCCCCGCTTCCAAAGCAGGATGCTGAGGTCCCAATGCGAAAGGGCTCTGAAGTCAATGACTGAAGCAGAGTGTTTATTGTATTAAAAGGACTTTAAAGAGGCAATGAGGCTGCTAAGGCTTGGTCCAGTGCAACTGGCACAGAGGCAAGACCTTGGAAAGTTTCAGGGAGAAGAAGCAAGCCAAGGAGGGGGCCTGGCAAGAGATTAGTGTTAGGTTTTGAGAGTGCTTTCTATTTTCTAGATACTTGCTTTTTCAGGCATGCGGTTTGCAGATATATTCTTCTAGCTCATACTGTGTCTGTTTCACTCTTGGGCCTTCGGCATAACAAAAGTCGTTCATTTTTTATGAAGTTCAATTTATCAAGTTTTCCCTTAATGAATCTTAAGTCTAAAAACTCTGCCTGGGCCAGTGAGCTAGCTCAGTAGTCTGAAGGGCCTGCTTAGGCAAGCTTAGGCAAGCGCAGGGACAGTGGTTAGATCCCGGCACCACGTGTCAAGCCAGCCCCGCCCCCAGAGCAGGCTGAGCAGGCCACAAAAAAAGAAACGAAAACCACTCTGCCTATCTCTAAACACTCACAATTTTCACTTTTGTTACTTTCTTTTTTTTTGTATTTCAAAAATTTTATTTTTTTAAATTTAAAATGCAGATGCTTTTTACTTAAAATGCAAGAAAATATGTTCCTCCATTTCAAATCTATATAAACACAACAAGTAGATGAAACAGTAAACAGATATGAACTTCCAAATTTCCCAGCATAAACGACAAACCTGTTTGCACTGAAGTGCTATCTACAGCTTTCTCTTCTGTGTGTCTTTTTTCTTTCTTTTTTCTTTTTTTTTAAGACTCTGTCAAGTTTAATTTTTACTTTCTAACAGGTTTTTAGTTTCATGGATGTTGAAGACCGTGACTCCTTTTGGGTTAGTTAAAAGGACTAAGAGTTTAGGTTTACGTTTCCATTTTGTTTGCTGTGGAGGTGCAGTCCCTCCAGCACCACTTGTTGGAGTGACTGTCTTTGTTCTGCCAGCTTTTCTTCACATTTGTATTACAACAAAATGCAACAACACAAACAAATTGCCGGGCACAGTTGTGCATCCATTTTGTGCCAGTTTTACTGATCTTGGTGTCCATCCCCCCAACAATCTCACACAATCTAAACTGTTGTACCTACAATAAATGGTGAAGTCAGATTGACTAGTCCCTCCCACTTTGTTCTGATCTTTCAAAATAATTTGAGCTACTTTAGTTCCTTTGATTTTTTTATATAAATGTTAAAATCATTTTGTCTCTATCTGCAAAAGTGTGGGTGAGATTTTATTAGGCATTGCGTGAAACATGTACAGGCTGAAAAGAATCGACACCTTTACTATGCTGGATCTTAAAATTAGTGAACCTCTCTGTGTTTCTCCATTTATTTAGATCCTCATTGATTTCTTTTATCAGCCTTTGTAACTTTTGGCATAGAAAATCACATACTTGCATGTGCCATTGGGTTTGCCCTGAAGCAGGAGAGTTTGGAGCTGTTATGCCTGGGTCGGGGTGAACTTCAGGCACCCCTGGGGTCTCCACAGACACAGACAGGAGCTCCACTGGGATGCTTCCCTGCCAGATGAAAATGAAAGTTCAGGCCCCCCCTTCCCTGACATCACCCCCATAACTTGTCACTGTCTAACAGAAGTGGAGGTCCTGGCTCCCCACTTAGCTTTGCTAGTATGATCAGCATAAGAACACAGGCTGTTTTCTGTAGTGTCTGACTGAAGTAGAGTGTTTATTGTATTAAAAAATAGTCTTTTTTCTGTATGTGTCTTTAATGGTCCTTTGTCTAAAGAAAACACACTGTCTGGGGAGGACTTCTTCTTATCTTTGCTTGTTAGCATTACCGGGTTGGCAGATTTAAGCTCCAAATTTGGGACATATGAGACAAAAGAAAATTTAGGGAACTTACTGATGGGTGCTTCATTGGTTGCCCAAAGTTCCTACCTTCTCTGGATCACCTGTGCACCTTTCTGAGTCTTTTAAATATTATTTTATATGGAATGTTTGTTTTAATTAGAGGGGAAAATAAGAATAAGCTGTTACACATCATGTTCTTGCAAGCAGGAGTCCTATTAATATTTGTAAAGTTGTGTAAACCACATCTAGCGTATATAGACTGAAGACAGTGAGACAACATTCTAGACATTGTCCCACTAGAATTTTTGTGATTTAATTAATTTACTTTCGTGTTATCAGGGATTGAATACAGGGCCTTAAATACACTGGGCGAATGCTGCACTACTGAGTGATGCCCCAGCTCAGCGCAGTGTGGTTCCCACGTGCAGTAACCTGCTTAGAGAGGGCCCGTGTAGCAGCCATCATGCAGACTGGAACAAGGGTCTCCGTTATCTTATCTGCAGCTTGGGGGAGTGAATCAAAGCTACCAGACTACAGAGACCAGGGATCCGGATCCCACCGAAGGATGCAATAAGCATTGGTTGGCTAAAGGCACCGGTGGCATGCTTTGGATCACATAAACATTAAGTAGGGAGAGATTTTTGATAAACATTTATTCAAGAATATTTGTGCTTGAAATACAAAGAACTAGTTTTTCTAAATTCAAACATAGACATTTGTACAGTGTATTATACATGCTCTGTATGAAAAATAGTCCCGTCAGTTTAATTTTATAAAGAAATGATAATTTGTTTCCACTATATACTTATATATAGTGCTTGCCTATAAGCATAATTTTAATAAGAGTAGGTTCTGATTAGTAACATAAAATAAATCAACTGTTATATTCTGTGTATCCCTAAGCCTAGGTAGACTGATATCACCATGTCCAGACATATTCTAATAACAGCCCATAAGTACACTTTCATGTTAAGTGCGCTACTTCCAGTTACTGAATGTTGCTTCTGCGTTTAGTGGAGCACTGTTAGAAGTGTTTTAAGACTACTGCCTAACATAAAATTCAATAATGTTGTTATCCGAATATATGTTTATATGAATGCAAGATACAGTATTACAGTAATAGTCTAAAAGACTTTTACTAACAATTACCATATTTTATATGTAGCACTGACCTAATTTGTTTTTATTACTTGAAATTCTGGTAAATAATTTGCCGTGAATAGCAACTGTAGGCCGTGGTAGGAAATCGTTACTCCACAAATGTTATGACATCATCTCTGAATTTACAGAAAGTCAGTCAATATTTAAAAATCAATTTATGTCTAAGACATCTTTGCATATTATCCTTGTCTATAAATACTAAGACATTTAGACAAAAAGAATCTATTCAACTCTCCAACTTTTTAGCAGAGTTTGGCTTATTTCATGATTCATGTTAGCAAAAATTTTATATTTTTAAACTAGCAATTGAGTTGATGAGAACTCAGTTTATTCTAAATGCAGACTCCGTCTTTCGTGTCTGATTCATTTGTAAGTTTTCCGGTGTCATCATTCCTTGGTCATTCATTCATTCATTCATGCATTCATTCACTAGCTTTGCACTGCACTATGATTGGATCTGGGGACTCAGTGAAGAATAATAGGCTTTATTTTTCATCAGGTACAAGTTCAGTGGAGAAGCATAAAAGGATAACTAAAACATTATTTGTTAAATTCTACGGTGAATTAATAGAAATTTAGAGGAACACACATTAATAACATCAAATTCAACTTCTGTGTGTGTGAGAGAGAAAAAGAGGGAGAGAGGGAGACAGAGACAGAGACAGAGAGAAAGACAGGCTAGTGGAGCAAGCCAGGGATTTTAGAAGCTTCTAGGAGAGACCTGGATAGAGTCTTAATAATAGACTTTATTTTGTGCTTTTCTCCTTTATCAAACTCCTTGCCTTTTTAATGATTATATTACCGCAGAGATGGCTCTAGAATCTCAGTTATAGTTTACCCAGAGAACACAGCAGTTTGGTGTCAAGAAGCATCCAGTAGAAAATAAAATATGAGGAAATGCAGTCTGAAGATGGGTTAGATGAGTGGGTGCAGAAGGCCTCTGTGGTAGGATCAAGGGAGAAGGAAAAGCTACTGATGGGCTTTTGGGAGGGGAGGCTACTCAGTGGCATGTAATTGTTAGCTTGACCACTTGGGTATTTCCACACTGGATACCCTGAAGAAGCCTTGGGCAGAGAACTGCTGCCAGAGGATTAGCTAAGCATAAAGAGGCCCAAACCAGGACAGTGCGAAGCAGCTGGAGAAGAGACAGCGGGCTTCAGAAGCAGCCATCATGGCTTGGCTTTGCATGGGGTGAGGCAGACGGGAAAACCAGGGACTCATTCAGATTTTAGGTGTGGATAGCTAAGGGGTTACCACAGGCAGACGCCAACTGGGGGGAAGAGTTTATAGAAGAGATGCTTTCAGTCTCACACAGGCTGAATTAGGGATATCTCCCAGAATCACAGGTAGAGCTGAAACAAGTAGCATATAATCCTCTGAAGCTCACAAAAGCCAAGACTGGAGGTATAATCTAATAATTATCAACTGCGAAGTGGACTTCATGATCAAGATGGCGAGAGGCTAGGAGAGAGTGAACAGAATGACGTGAAGGTTCCAGGAAAGGCCCAGGTGTCCAAGGTGAGGAAGCAGCCCGTGCACAGGAGCCCTACCTTTGGCACCCATACTGCTCTCTGTGATTCCCTAAAGCCACGTAAGATCTAACTTAAGGCGCACAACGTAGTTACTCTAGAGTTTTTGCCACTTATATACCCTGAGGATAAGAAGAGTAGCATTTACCAATGAGGCTGCCTAGGTTTAAAAGGGGAAATGGCTGTGTGCCTAGGGCCCTGTACTGATTTAAATGCAAAGGGACATGGTGAAAGCTGGGGCAATCTGAAGAGTGTGTGTCTGTTTTTGACGCAACAGCTCACCTCAGTGGTCCATTATGGAATATAGACAGGGTGGTAGGCCAGGACTCAAAGTTTCCCAGACACCCTGCCCCAAACTCTCTTCCCGTTGGCCCTATGCAGAGCCAATCCCAAACCACAACCCCAGTCCCGCCCTGTTTTGTACCCTGGTCTAATAGGTCTGCCCAACTTTGCCCTGGGCAGAAAACCACAAAAACTCTCCTTTGCTGACATCGAGAGTCCCCCACAGCCCAGGTGGCCCTGCCAAGACCAGCTCTCCCTCAGCTGTTGCAGCCTGCAAATACCCTCCCCCACAAAACCCCTCAAAAGCCCTGTGCTTTGCCTCGTTCGCTGCTGTCTTGGTCTACGAGACAGCCAGCCTGCTTGCTCCTACCGCCAATACATCTTCTTGCATCAGAACGCCTGGTTTGGTCAATTGTGCAGGCTCATACCTAACACAGGCAATGCTCTATGTTCTAGTTTTTCGTAAGACTTTTAATCCAGAGTTTTACACTATCTCACCCTTTTCAAGCTTAACAGCTAATTAAAATGTAAACTCCCAAGCTGAGGGCCAAAGGGTAACACTTACAAATTTCTTTAGTCTACCATGTTGAGTTTGTTGCAAAAGGTCGCTTGGATTGGTGAGTAGCCGATCCTAATGTTGAGGGTCAGGAAGTAATTAAATCCCATTCACAGTGACTGATTTCATTCATCAGTGAATACATGTGCTCGGGTCAAGGAATTTAGCAATAAATAGAAGAGAAACTTCAAGAACTGAGTTGCACACAGGGAAATCTTGCCCTTGTATGGTTTATAATTTTGAGATACTAAACTGTAGTTGAAAAATGGTGTTTGTGGCTGATGACCCCGGGCTCACGCATTTGAGTACTCGTGTCCCATGGGCTCATGTTTCGCTCTGCCTCTTACGAGATGCCACACACAATATAAAATGTTATGGTTCTTAGAAATTAGGAAACCCTAGGAAGGTCTTTATTCCTCTGTGCTTCTGTTTTTTAGCCTAGCAAGTGTGCATCCTGATATTATCAATTGAAAAAACTATTGGGACAATAACGTGAGATCCTGTCCATTAAGTGTTAGGCCAGGATTCTGCTTCACATTACCTCTGAAGAAGGTTAAGAATAACAATTCTGATGGCGGCCAACTCATGCCCAGCCCATGTGTTGAAAACAAAGGATTTGTTGTGTTCAGAAGCAGTATAGGTGACTATAGGTGACTTTTCCTCATGGAAGAGTGAGTACCCATTTGAGAGGCAGGTTTACATTTGTGAAAACTCTATTTTAAAGCAATTGATTCCTGGGGTACCGGGAAATGCCCTGAGGTGATGTGAAGCAGGTGCAAAACCAAATTAATTGCCAATCAGCTGCATATGCTCAAACAAATGAGATTCTTCAGCTGAGCTTCCGGGAGGCCGCAGATGTACATTTAGATTCTGTAAGGATTGATTATGAGGCTGCTCTTGATGATGGGTCTGCTTAGGGCAAGCTTCACTCTCACAACCAAAACCCAACATCTCTTGCCTGTTAAGGGAACTGGTTTATGAAAACGTATTCCCCACCCTCTCCGGTGATGGGGTCCAGCCATCCTCACGTGATGGAACCCGTGTGTGTGCTGGGTCTGAAGACAATGACACAAATAAAAAATCGGTATTGCAATATAAGGAATTCATCTCTTCAATGAGCACTAATTATTACTTGTGCCCAGTTCTGAACCAGGTGCTGGGGATGAGAATAACAGGTGAAATCTCAGCCTTGATGGTGTTGATAGTCTAGTGAAGAAGCAAAGATACTATGCAAGAAATCACGTAAGTGAAACTCCTCAGCGTAGTACACAGAGGAGTACTTCCTTAATCTGGGAGATAGCAATGCTTCCCAAGAGAAGTGATGTGAAGATTGACATTTAAAATCCTGTCACAGAATAACCCAGACCAGGAATGATGAAACTCCAAGGCAAGCAGGAGTCAGTGTTTTTTGCATAACAGTGTTGAAACTCACTTCCGCTTAGTCGGCCACCATGTTCTTTAATACGTCAAGTTTTTGGTCATAAGACAATTTTGTTGGTGACTGAACAGAGTGTACCATTAAAAGACACCCTGACCTGGAGCATAAATGCCATGTTTAAGTGAAAACATTACCAGTCAGTTCCATAGATCTCAAAGACATATGTATCTGCGCTGATGTTACAGAGGCAGGCGATCCCGCCCCTCTCTCCTGTAACTGCCTCTCTCGACTGTTGCTTCCTGCTAAACTAACGCAGTATCTTCATTGATTTCCTTACCTCAAGTTTTCTTTTCATGCTCCAATTTCTTTTAGGCTTTGGTGCACAATGAGATTCCCTGATATGCAGCCGATCTCATCATTTCTGTGCTTGAAGTTTCTCTCGCTTCCTCCCCAATCTGTGAGGTTAGCAGTGAAGCACCCACCTTGCACTCGAAGCCTTGCACCTGGCTCCAGGCTTTCCTAGCTATTTCTGCATGGCTCTGCTTCCCGGGAGTCACTGTAGATCACTCACTGTTCTTAGGCATTTCTGTTCCGTTAGCTTTTTTTTATATAATATTTTTCACTTTCAACTGCATCCACTTCCTGTCTTAGTACCTGTGGAAGTGCCCGCTACATGTACCGACTCAGGCGCTCCTTTGTCGTGAAGTTCTCCTTCACCTTCCAAGTTCCAGTACTTGTTTCCATCCTTCCATTTCCCCAGTGCTGTCCCCTAATGCTACCACGCATGTATCATACTCCGCCGGCAATACATTCTGGTGCCATGGATGGAAGGCTTCTGTCTCTTAACATTGTAATTTTGATATATTTTAGCACAGTGTTCTTCACCTTGTAGGGCAATATTTGTTCAAGTCAATCAATTCCACTAACTAGTAAGTTTTCCACTGTCTATTTTATTTATGAATTTTAAAAAAGCTTTAAATTTCCCCACTTGATTGAGTATCCTCTAAATTCACAGAATCATAAATTTTTGGAACCACTAAAATATCTAAAACTACTAAAATCTAACTCATGGAGCTACTTAAAACCTTGTACACGTTCACCTATACAGCTATAAGAAGTTGCATATTTATTGTATTTTGTGCCCTGAGTCCATGGGAAATGACACGCGTACCTGTTGGGCATCCTCCTTGCAAGCACAGGCAAGTGAGACGGTCCCTGGTGCTCACGAGCCCGCTGAGCCGCCAACGAGCAGCTGTGCGCCTGGAAGCACAGCCCAAGTCATTTTCTCTGCCTTCTCTCACCACCTTCAACTGCTTGGTAGGGTCCCCTTCTTTTTGCTAAAGCCCCAGTTAAATGTAAGCACTGCCGATGACGTCAGTACTGTCGCAGTACACGCAGATGGCAGTGAAGATCAGAGTCAGCTATTTTCTCACAAGCCAAGAGGAGTACAGCGCAGCCTGTGCAAGAGGGCGGATCTGCACGTTCAGCCTGAACTTGCAGTCTAACTGGGTTAAACTGCTCTTATCTAACGTCTCTGTTGTGGCGCACTGACCCTCTACCTGCTGGCCTATCCTGAGGAGTGAGGGCTAGAAAGGACTGGATGTTTTCTCGTGGTACCAGAATGCTTTGTTGTTGCATTGGGCTTAAGCAAGACTGATCAAAAGCCTTCCCATTTGCATGTTACTAGTCTGGCCAATGGGTGAGATCTGAAATCTATTATTATTATTATGCCTATTTACCTATTACTGGTAAGTAAGTTATATGGAAAGATCGGACGCTCACAAGTTAGTTGTTAATCTTTCCTCTAGCTCCATCATTAATTGCTTTGTGCCCCTTAGCAAATTGCTTAAGCTACAGAGTTTGATTGCCTGATCTCTAAACAAAGTCATGGTGAGAATCAAGTAAGAAAAGATAAGGGAGAATGCTGGCTAGACGTGAAAGCCCTTCACTGAAATGAAGCATTATTGGAAATGGTATTGTTATGAGAAAAGGAGTAGAGCAAGGGGCTACACTCAATTTAGTTCAAAAGTCTGAACCAAAAGTCTAAAGGTTTTAGTTCCATGTTATTTGGGGGAAGTATTTTACAAAGCCAAGATAATTAACCTGCTGGGTTTTTTCTGAAAAACTATTTACAAACACATTATACTTTTTATATTTATTAATCAGATTAAGTAATTAACCAAGAGGAAATGAGCTGCTTGCAAAGGCCATCAAAACTCAAATACAGAAAAAAAAAACACACAGCTTAACATAAAATCTAAGGAAGAATGGGCAAAGATGGAAACTTAGATACCCCTTTGGACCTGCTCTAGAATAGAGAGATGACATGGGCTCCTCTTATGAAAATATTTTTATTTCAAAGTTTCACAGTCAATTGATTGCTTTCTTAGAAATATCAAACTATATCATGTCTGCATCTTGTACTATGAATAACTACTATGAAGACAATAATATGCAATATATTGATTATTGTAACTGTCCTGCTAAACTGTTTTGAAACTGTCTCATTGCTACTTATTTCTTAATAAAATTAATAAAAAGAAATATTTAACTAATCTATAAAATAACAGCAAAAACACATTCAGAACAAGCCCCAAACCACACCAAAACAAAATCAGAAAGAGCTTTCTCATTTGCCATGGCTCTTGACTGGAGATACAAATGTTTTGTTACCATTATTGGAGTGACTCTTACATCCTAAATTAAATAACAATATTCTCACTGTAACCTCAGAAGGATTTTTGTGTCTTTATCATTGTGTTATTTTAAAAGCCTAAGGAAGAAACTGGAAGAACAGCCTAATTAAAATGAGGGGGTTGCAAAATCTGCTCCATTCTATGCATCCAATTCTCTTCAGAATCCTTAGTCAAAACAACCACCACACCAAACACAAAGAAAAACTTTTCTTGAAGTATTGGGTACCAACAAGCATAGCACCCACAGAAGAAGAAGAGAATTTGGGCATAATGAGGAACAAACAATCCATTTTTAATCTGCCAAGTAGCAGAACCCTAACCAGGTCCCAAGAGATCACTTATTAATTATGTACTCCAGAGTGTATCATTACTTTACAAGCCTCAAGGACTGAGCCCAAGTACGTCACGCACTACAGACATTTAACAATCACCCAAGTAATACCACAGCACTAGAGTAAAAGTGCTGAGAGTTAGCGGTACAAACTGAACCGGAGGACCTGGATCCATCAGATTCAAAGGCTGGGTCCAGAGTGTTAGAACACCTGCGAGGCCAGTAAGACCTCTGAGGTTTTCAGTTCAAGGTTCTTATGCTAATCAGTCCAACCTGGGCCACATGCCAGACACTGCGATAGACGACATTAAGCGAGCAGCATGGACTGTCTGTCTTGTACCTACTAGGGAAGACGGTCCGTCAACATAGCGACAAAAAAAATTTTATATATATGGAGTTTGGTGGAAATTAATGCTAATGAGTAAAAACACTAGATTCTGGACTAGTGATGGCAGAAGCTAGGGAGTTAGGAGTGGCCGCGAAGACCTCGCCGAGGGCGGCTTGCGGGCGGATGCCTGCGAGAGCGGGGCTGGGGCTGCAGGGGCGCGGGGGCAGCAGGGCCGGGCGCGGTCCTGAGCCGCCGCAGAACCGGGGCGGGTCGGGATGAGCTTCCCTGAGGTCGGGCCGCGACTGGGGCCGTGCAGGGCCTACGAAGGCCTGGAAGATGCCGGCGCACTTGAGCACAGAAGTAATGACTTAGCGCTTCACTTTAATGAGGTCGGTTGAGCTATTGTGTTGAAAATAGAGCCAAGCGCAGAAGAGAACGGGGTTCAGACTTGGAGCCACGCCCCAGGCTGCAGCCCGCGGTGGCACAGGTGCTGGGGCAGGATGGGGGCACGGAGGGGGAGGGCGCTGGAGTCCTGGTTGATTTTTAAGTTAAATCCGAGGGACTTTGCTGAGGGAAGAATTGAAGGGGAGAAAAATACAGGCGCACCCAGGGAAGTAGCTGGCTTTTCCCGTGAACTACCAGAGGAAGATTTGCCATTTGCGGTGACGGAAACGTGAAAATGCAGGTGTCTGGGGAGAACACGAAGGGGCTTGGGTCGCGCTGGAAGCGCTGCGCGGGCGGACGGCTCCTGGCTGGACGTCTCAGCTGCTTTGCAGGGGCACCCAGTTCAGCCTCTCTGCACGAAGACCCCCGTGTACCTAGTGCCAGGGCTACCTGTGGCGGCAGCAGGGGAGACGTCTCCCCGAGCCAGCTAAAATCCCCCCGTCGCAGGGGCACTGGCACAGGCATCTCAGCAGTGGCCCCGGGTCCCGTGTCCGCACTTCCCACAGCTATTTCCTAAGAGCATGTGAGGCTGAGCGCTCTACACGCAAGTAGCCTCTCGGATCGACCCCGAGACAGTTACTGAGAGCTTCCCATACCTCTTTTGTATTGGCATAGCTGGCGCCATGCCTTTCTATGGAGCATCTGTTTGGCAGCTAACCCGTAGTGCATATGTTATCTCTGAAGCTGGATTATACACTACGCAGCCCAGGGCAGTATTTTTCTAGTTTGCTCTGACAAGATAGCGCATGAGTATTTGCTTTGTGGTTAACAGGTGACAGTTGACATCTCTGAAAAGAAAAAAATGAGATATCAAAGGCGCAAAGCAATACAGCACTTTTAAATGGAGTTCAGATGTCTGTATACCTTTTGGCCCACACATATCAAACAAAATCATAATACCCTGTCGCTCATTCTTTCTTAGAGTTTTGGCCACTGTGCTTGCTAGTATCACTGCAGGCAGCCTTCCCCTCCGTCTTCTACCCCACATGGTAATTTGCAGTCTATACAAAAGCTGAAAGCAGAAAACCGCAGGCAGCTATGCTGATTTTGCGTACACCACACCACAAAATATCAGCTTTGGCGCGTCCTTGTGGACGCGCTGATCTGTGAACTACAAATCCAATTTGTGACATGCTTGGCTGTACAGAGCCTGGGAAGAAAACAAAACTCAGACATCTCACATAACCCTGGATCGGGATGCACAATGCCCCGTGAGGCGTAAGCTCGCCCATCCCCCAGTTCCCCCGTGCAGAAGCCCACAGGAATTGTAAAGCCGGAGGAAACGCTACTGAAGTCTGCCAGGCGCTCGCTGGGTGCTGAACTCTCTGGAGAGGGTTCTGGCAGGGGAGCTGCATTGTCACCCTCTCACGGGAGTGGTTTTCTACCTCAGTTGCTCAGGGAACCAGCTGGGGCAGATCAAGCTTGACCCTGGTGACTGGGCGACCCCAACGATTCTACTGCAGTTGGTCCAGCTCTGGCCTGGGCATTGGGGCGCAGAGAGTGTCCCCAGGTGATTCTAATGTCCTGAGAATGACCACTCTAAATACATTTGACTAAAAACAATTTGATGGGAGAACTTTGGCCAAACACAAGGTAGCTAAAAGCAATTTCTGGAAGCAAGTTGTGTACTGCATTCTGGCCACTGATCCTCCAGTTACACCAGCCATAGAGAACAGGAGAAGCTCTGGGGCCTGGGAAGAGCTCCCTGAGACTGTCCAGAATCCTGGCGCCAGCCAGCTTGCTTCCCCAAGCCCTGTCTTGGCCAGCCCAGCCTCTGGACCCTCAAGCCCTCTGCAGTCACTGTTCTGCCATGAGCTGTGCTGCTGGAGCTTCGGTTCCTCCAGATGAAGAGAGCGGTAGAGGAAGGAGGGCGCTGTGCAATCCAAGTGGCCCCGTGCGCCTCAGCTGCACCCGAGGTCTCTGTTGTAACACAGTCTAAATGAAGTAAATTGCGGCCATCCTCTATGCAGCCCGCGTCAGTCCCTTGGCGCACTCCCTTCCATAGCTACAGCTTCGTTCCCTACTGGCCTTGCCTGCTGGCTCCATCGCGCGGCCCCTTCACCACTTCCCAGGCCCTTTGTAGCAAGCGCTTCACAGCTCTGCACATCTATTTAACTTGCAGGGCTCCAGACCAGATCCTTAATTACAAATTTAAAAATTATGTTGAGAGTGAAAACATAATAAGCTCAGACTGCTTGGTGTTCCGCCTGTCCTAAGGGCAGGCTCACCTTGTTCTATTACAGCAGCTTCATCACTCCGGCTTTTGCTATTACTGTACTCCACAAAGTTATCGTTTTGTTTTTTTTTTTAAATCAGTGTGGTTATTATTAATAAAAACGAAGGCTCCGGTTTCCTCTGTGGCTACTCTATGGCAGGTCACACGGCAGAGGAGTTTCAAAAACGAAGTTCTGTGATACCCACAACTAGAACTTTCAGCCCTGTGATCAGATTCACTGTTTTCACTGCACGGTTATGTGTTTTTCATTATTTACTCAGTCATTAAAACAATTCTAATGAGGCCTTAATGATCAAACTATAAAGTGAAAATAATGTTGGCGAGGACTTTTTCGGTGGTAGTGGTCTTTGACAGAGTCTAATGGTTTTCAAATACAGAAGAGGATGCTGGCTCCTGCTGCTGCAGTTTATGGACGTAGACTCAGCCGTTTCTCTTCTTTTTCATGACTTAGCACCCAGTCTATAACAGGAGCTCCAGAATGCTAGGAGAGGCCTAAGGGATTTATTTCTTATAATATATGAAAGTAATAATATAAGATCCATTTGGGTTTTCGCTCAATTTTGACTTTTAACAACTGTGGTTTTCTGACCAATTAATATGTTCTTCTTTCCTGTCTCCCTGAAAGTCCAGGCCTGACCTTTCCGCCCTGGGATGGTGCCCCCCATGGCTCTCACAGCCTGAGCAGAGCGATTGGAAATTCTGAAGGGCAGAACTTTCCGCTGCTACCTGATCTGCATGCGCTCATAGAGAATGATTTCAGAAAAGCTGTGTACATTTCTGTCTGACATTTCTGTCAAACTGTCTTCCGCTCCCAGTGCGTGACCACAGACGATGGTTAGCAAGGTGAGACGTGCTCCGCCTGCCTGGACAGTGCTGAGTGCGCTGAACAGGAAGCGAGAAGCGAGGATGAACGACTGACTCGGGCATCCGCTCCCTGTGCAGGAGGTGCTGAGACCTTGCACTGTGTCGGGACCTGCTGAGAGATGGCTGGAAACTGTATCGTTCCTTAATGTACCTAGAAGGCACAGGAGGGACTCGGCTCTCCTGGCTCCTTCCCAGCATTTTGGTGAGGCTGTTGATTCAAAAATGTTTGGAAAAATACCTAGGTCACCTCAGACACAATGTGAATCTGCGGTCCTCTCTTAGGATTTAAATCAGAATAGTATATTTGTATTGAGCAGCCACTATGATGGTACCCAAACATAACTCCTTCTAGAACCTTATGTCCTCATCTAAGGGCCTTCCCCTGGGTGTGAGATGGATTTAGCAATAGACTATGGTGTGTATGGGGTTTGATTACTTAAAAATACTGTGGCTTCCATCGTGAGAGCCCTCTCAGTTGACAGGTTGATTGCAGCCTGGTGAGAGACCTTGGGACAGGCCCAGGCAATGGAACCCTGAGGCCCCAACTGTTTTAAGCCATTGAGTTTGGGATAACATGCTTAGAAGCAATATATAATTAATACAATATAAAAAATGCAAACCCTTTCCTGCTGCTAAACTGCAGTTGATTCCCTGTCCCTGGAGCCTTACCATAAAATATAAATACATTTTCTTGTGACAGTCGCCACTTTCTGACCTACATTCCAGATGTGTGTCATTTCTTCTGCTTCCTTTAAACTCCTGAAGAACAGAGACTCGCTGCTGTTAGCGGACTAGATGGATGATTAGTGAACACGTGAACTCATCCTGCCTTTAATGACCGAGGAGCACCAGGGCGACTCAATGGAGACGGTGCTTCTCTCAGGCGTGCTAAGCGTTCCCCTCCATTGCTCACAGGTTTTAACCTTAATGACTGATTTCCTAGAATGGTGTCTGTTTGAGATTTCTCTTTATTGTAGAAGTCATAATTCAAGCTTGAATCAATAACTTGGCTTCATTATTTCTTTACAATGTAGAAAATGTATAACAAAGTCATAGCGTAATCTCTGCTAGGAATGGACAGGCTTCATGTGAACATAAGCAATCATGTGGAAGTCTGTTTAATGTGAGATCATCTTTACTGGCAATGAGAACTGTTGCTAATAAGCATCAAGATAATTTTATTTAAAATTGCATTCTTGTTCCATAACAGTTTGTCGTTGGGTGTGAGCTGGATTTAGCAAATAGAACATGGTGCATAGAGGGTTTGATTATTTAAAAATACTGTGGCTTCCACCTTGAGAGCCCTCTCAGTAGACAGTTTGATTGCAGCCTGGTGAGAGACCTTGAGACAGGCCCAGACAGTGGAACCCTGAGGCCCCAACTGTCTTAAGCCCAAGGAGGTCAACTTGGGTAAGGTGGGCCTGGAAGCCTGTGGTGCACTGACGTACCCATGGATAGCGGGAAGCATCCCTTGGGTTAACCCAGCACCCTGAGAAAAATCAGAGTAAGCAGGACCAGTGTTTCTGTAAGAATTTTGTTTATATCAAGGGGCATTTGAATGATGTTCTTTTGTCACAATCACAATAGAACATGATAAGGGAAAGAAAATCTAATTAAGTAATGACTGTCATAGGAAAGGGAAGCTATGTCATTGTGTGGGATCAATACAACTGATTTCATTGTCTTGCTTTTTCCACACAAAAAGAGGAAACGATTAGCTAAACAGTCATATATATAATTTTATATCACATTACTGGCTGAACAAGTGGGAGATGTCAATAAATGCATCCGGGGGTAAATGTGGCTTCATCTGCCTTTCGATCCCCAAGCTTCGGCACAGACTGTGCTGTCAGTGACATGGTTATCTGTCTCAAACACGAGGCCAGCTCTGCCGGTGACTTAATTACTTTCTCATCGGAGCCACCTTGGACAGTTCCAGCAATTTCATCTCTGCCTCCTGGGAGACTTTGAAGTATGTACACTTCTCCTATCTTTGCTGTTCACTAGAAGTAGCAGGAAATTGTTTGGTTTAGCCCACTTCAGCCGGGTTCTTTGGGCATCATGCATGCCTGGTGGACAGAGGTGAGTGGAGCAGGCCCCGTGGCCTTCAGGGTGGTAATATAGCTGACTTTTTTTTTTT
>NDGM011183754.1:0-12019 GCA_002564305.1 Octomys mimax | reverse complement strand
AACTCAGGCCCTTGCGCTTGCCAGAGAAGCGCTTATTCCACTGAGCCATCTCCCCGGCCCCTGGATTATTACTTTTTAATATTACTTGCATTTAAGAGGATCACCAATTTTCACAACTCATAATCGAATAAGATAAATATGTGTCACTTATAGTCTCATAGATCAGTATAGGCCTGCAAGAAAAACATCAAGCCTTGATAGACTTTTTATAGAAAGTTTTTATTCTCTTTATTTTTAAGGGCAATTGCTTATACAAGTTTCTTTCAGTGATTTAGTAACTGGGATTTTTGTCTCTTATTTTCAGTGATACATCGAAAGAGAGAGACAGTGAGTGAGAGCAATAGAAATAGAAAATAAACTCTGAAGAACAATCCAGTTGTCCAAATTGTATTGTTTGAGATTATTTCAAATTCAGTACTTTGCCTGCATATATTTTCATTAAAATGTGCATTTAGTATTATGAAAATACTGGGCTATATATTATCAAAGATCAAATCGTACTTTCCACCTGTTATAACTAACATTAGAAAGGGCAATGTCTTTAAATGTTCATTAAAACACTCTTTTGAAAGAGTAGTCGACTAAAATCAGACACTACAAGAGCAGATTGCCAGAACTCAACCTCTCTTCACTAGTTTATTTCAGCAACGAGGCTTTGGAAGTCACAGTCATTGCATATTATGATCAATTTCACCAATTAAAGAACAATTTAACATCCAGTATTATTGACAAGTTGCAAGTTTGTAACTATCTTTCTATTCAGGAACATGTACCTGTAAGTGACCTTTGAAATTAAATAATAAAAAAATGGGACCAAACTAATTTTTATGTAAACAAGAACAGTGCAACATGAAATTCATACCTTCATTTGAGCTTATTACAGAAAGGCAGAATACTCAGAACAAACCTCACTCCTTTTATTTATAAATACTTGCATTGCTTAATTTTGGATAAGGTTCATAAGAATACATGTCATTTCTTTGGGGATGACAGCAAAACTGACAAACAGTCCCTGTTATGCCTGTCATTGTGTTATTGCTAAATCATCCACAACATCATGACCTGATGTTAGTTATCAGGGACAAATCCAAAACATAAGATCTAAGCTTCATTCAGATTACACACAAATAACCACCACTGGAAAAAAAAATCATAGAAAAGTGATTCCTGTCCTAGTAATTTGAAGATAGATGAAAGAAGGAAGGAAGGAAGGAAGGGGAAGGAGGGAAGGGGAAGGAGGGAATGGGAAGGAGGGAAGGGGCAGGAGGGAAGGGGCAGGAGGGAAGGAGAAGGAAGGAAGGGGAAGGGGAAAGGGAAGGGAAGCGAAGGGAAGGGAAAGGATAGGAACAGAATGGGGAGGTGAGAGGAGAGAAGAAAGAAGAAGTCAGTCCTTAAAAGCTTGATACAATTACACAGTAGGCCTCTGACATTCTCTACGCTGGTAAATAGCTAAATAGCAAATGACATGGCTGTGAGATCCCTGTTGCATGCTTCAATCAAAACTAAAATTTTACAACAAAATCAACGCTTGGGTCAATTGCTCTTTGGTTTAAATCTTTGTTATCTCCTGGAATTTTGGTAAACTCACTTTGCCTTTAAATTAAGCCGGCCCCTCCTTCACTCCATTACAAAAGTCAACACCAAGAACCAGAGAAGAAATTCCGAATGAAAAGTTTTGTTTGTGTGTATGCATGTTTTTAAGTCCAACCCCTGTATACAAACTGTTAAAAAAAAAAAAAACAGGTGTTTCAACATAGTGCTTTATTACAACTTAATCTCATCCTTGAATGAACTTCCTTCAAGTTTCAATCATTAAAAAAAAAAAAAAAAAAAAAAAAAGCAGTCAATTTCCTGGTAGTTGTAATTTAATTAAGTAACCTTTCACACCAAGAAAAACGAAAAAACAAAAGGGTCATTAATCTGGCTAGTGATTAGAGACACCTCTAGAGCTTCAAACATTTACCTCTCCTTCCCCGCAGTAGAAACGCTTTTAGGAGGATCATGGTTCATACCTCACATTCCCTGGAGCCAGAGATGGTATATGTGCAGGGCCCCGATCCATTGACCGATATATCCATGGTCTCAGAGTTTGTAGGCTTGTAGTCCACGTAGTACTCTTGTAAAGGGGAATTCATTTGTCTTTCAGACTCTCTGGCCTTTTTCCGCCGCCTCTTCATAAGAGAGTGCTGCTGGAGTTGCTTCATGCTGGCTGGATAGCGTTTCCAAGACACGTAGATGACCAAGAGGATCATGGCCACTGAAAGGAAGAGAGCCACACTCCCAGCAATGATTTTGTGAAATGACACATGCTCATAATCTTGGTCTGTGCCAGGAATCTGAAACCCCGGGGAAGGGCTTGGTGTCTCCAGGATGGCCTGAGAGGCATCAAGTTTGAAGATGGTGGGTTTAGGGATAATCAAAGGCTTCTGAGGAGTTTGGGGCGCCAGCTGAGATCTTTCCGTATTGACCACCTGAACTTCAGAACAGATGTTGTACGTCTCCACCGCGTCACTCACCTTTTCCCCCTGGATGTGCTTAGGTCCTGCACATATCATGGTGCTCTCCTTATTTCCTTTGAAATTCTTGAGCCAGTAAAACAGAGGACAAATGCTCCGGCTGCACTCCCACATATTCCCAGACAACGTAATGGATATTAGGGATATCCATGCATTGACAGTTTCCTGTGAGATGTTGGTGAGCTTGTTGGAATCCAGGTTGAGTTTTTGCAAATTGGGGAGGCATTTGAACGTGCCCGGCTCAATTCCTTGGATGTCATTCCCCGATAAATCCAAGTTATGTAAGGAACTCCAAGTCCATGTCAATCCTTGGCTAATGGAGCGAATCCTGTTCCATTGTAAGTAAATTGAACGCAGGTTGAAGAGACGTGGAAAGTGGGCAAAGTTGATTTTGGAAAACTGGTTGTGCTCCAGGTGGAGCTCCTTTAATTTCAAGAGGCCGGCAAAAGCGTTGCGGGATAGGCTCCGGAGACGATTGTAGCCCAAATCCAAAAAGTCAAGGTTCCGACAGTCTTGAAAAACTCTTATAGGAACAGTCTTTAGTGAGTTAGACCTCAAGTGCAAAATTATGAGTTTCCGAAGTCCTTTAAATTGTTCAGATTGCAATGTCTGAAGTTTATTGTAGGAGAGGTCCAGATTGCGGAGATTGGGAACTGGATGAAATGTTTTATTGTGCAGATAGGTAATTTTGTTGGAGCTCAGAATTAATTCTTTCAGTCGGCGGATCCCTTGAAATGCATCTTCATCCACAGAGCTAATATAATTATGGTCAAGATAAAGCCATATAAGCTGGTTAAGGCCGGCAAACTGATTGGATTTGAGCTTCTGAATGCTGTTGAACCTTAAGGATAAGCCTTGTGACCCACCAGAAATGTTCTCAGGAATATCTGCAAAAGCGTGAGACTCACAGTACACGATTTTCCCATCACATCTGCAGTTCTTCGGGCAAGCTCTCTGAGCCCCCGTGAGCATAACAAGCAGCACTGTAGGAAGTAGCACCAGAACCACGCTCATGCCTTTCAGCTGCGTAATTAAATGGAAACCTACAATATTAAAAAGAAGACAGATGCACACCGTGAAGCTATTAAGATACACTGCCACCGCCAGCTTACCCATATGGGGGCATTTCATGTAACACAGTAATGGGACAGTTGATTTAGGAACACATTCAACACGTAAGGACTATTTTCTTCAGTGTTGCATGCTGGCTGCTTAGGCTTCATTCTTTCTTGCTTGATCTTCAAATCACCACAGTGCTATATAACTTAGGAAATCCTTCCCGAGTTTCAGGAGTTTCTGCGTATCTCAACAGTGAAAAGCATAGGACCTTTCTTTTCCCTGAATGCTGCTGGCATTTTAATAACAGTAATATCTGGCTAGTCACTGTGCTGAAAAACAGGACCAAAGGAAAGTGTACTACCTCTTCTGGTAAGGATGAAAGAAATGGTGCTTTAGTAAACCTGGTACCCACAAATCTCTGCTGGTTGGGTAAACAGGATGTGGGGGTTCACAGGAGCTTCAGGAAGCTGTCACGGTAATGTAAGTTTGCCCTGCTTGGAATTGTGTGCTTATTGCATAATAGGGTGGCAAGCTATGAGCTCTGAAAAATGGCATTGGGACTAATATAGGCAGCGCATGAAGCACTGGATGACGACTAATAACCATGTGAGTTTCTCCTAGTTTCATAATCATCACGTACAGTATGATCCTGTACTGTGCTCCTAAGCCCAGTATGACCAGAAAGCCATACCCACCCTCATCAGAGAACATTCCAAAGTTAAGATTACCCAATTCTTATGAAATATTCTATAAAATGCCAAACAATCTCATGTATCAGTTTGCTGTTATTTTCATCTAGATGCTCTGACAAAAACAGGGATAAACAGGGAAAGAGATATTAGGTTAGTAACCCCCACCCTACCATCCCTACCTGTTCCTATTTCTCATTGACTTTTTTTTTCTTCCCTACCTCCATTAACTTCAGAAAGCCCACAAAGTTGCAATCTATTGCCAGTTATACTGCATTTCCAAGTCATTTCATGTTAAGGCACTTCTTTCCTCTGTGAACAGTAGATTTATTATTTCTTAACACCACTGTATACTGCAGTTCCCTTTTTTCTCTAATATTCACAATTTTAACCAAGAGGTGATCAGCCAAAGCCCTAATTTAAATACCCTCCTACTGAGTCAATTATTTTTCCTTTCTCTTTTCCTTTTCTTCTTCCTTTTTTCTCTGTTTCCTATAAAACTCAGTCTTGCTCTCTGTCCTTTTGCCAGTTACAGACTCATTGAAATACACTCCAGCTCTCCCAGAAAGGAAAAGGGGGGAGAAGAAAATCCAGTCACACTTGAAAAAATAAGACTGGCAAATGACTGCCGGAAATTTGGAGCTGTGTTCAGGATGTAGCTTCAAAAATAAGTCCTGTCCAATCTCTAAAAGTAAGGACCCCACCCCTACGCACACCCGGTAAAGTGTTAACGACCTTCCTGACAGCAGGCAGAAATACAAGCGAGGCTAATATTAACAAGAAATAGAAACAAACAGTATTTATCACATGCTCCCTTCCCAATCTGTGGATACGCAGACGGCAGAGGCAGTCTTAAAGATATTTCTCTAGAGTCTGTTTAAGTCCGTGTTGTGCATTTACAGATTAAAAAAAAAAAAGCTGCAAAAAGGAAAATGATCTAAAAATATAATAGCAACTCTAGTGAGTCAACTGGCAAACTCAAAGGCTGCTTTTTGCCTGTTTCCTCGTCTTTTTATCGCTAATGTCAAGGCTAAGGACAGGAAGGGAAGGATCGGCTTTACTAAGAAGGAAACAACAAAAGTTCACTTACCCATCCTTTGTCATCCAAAAGCGTCTCCCCCCTCTCTCAGCTTTCTTCTTATTTGGTCTCCCGTGCTGAAGCCACCGCCACCTTCATGACACAGTGCGGCTGTCATTCACACCATTCTGATCCCGCATGTGAGCTAGTAGCCCCATACAAACTTCCCCGGAGAGGACACGCAAAAATATATGTGCATCTATATTTTCTTTAAAAAAATCAGCACGGGGTGGGACGGAGGGGCAGGGATAGAGGCAGCCGTCTGGGGGCGGGGGTCTTTAGGCTCTGAAGACCATTGTATAATTCACCAGAGACCCAGCAGCAGTCATTGGCGATCTGTGTAAAGAGCTACAGCCCATCTCGGAGGTAACCAACTTCTCTGTATAAAGACAGGGGGAAAAAAAAAGAGAGAAAATCTTCAGAATACCTGGCATTCCTTATTTTGCTGGCTTTTGGCATTCCCAGATAAAGCAATTCATCCTCTGGCTTTGCAGTTCTTGAAGCGAGGAGGCCTCCTGTGCTGTCTGAGACCCCAGTTTAAAAGCTATGCAGGCTAGGTTTATCCATTTAGCTGGTCAGGTTTAAAGTGTTTTGTAGCTGTGCTGAGAGGCAGCCCTTGTCTAATTCAGAAGGCTTTCCAGAGACTGATGAGGCTCAGAGCTTGTTGGTGCTAATGCTTGAGTTTGTGATACACTGAGTGCCCTCCGCTGGAGAAAACAGATTGCACATTAAAGACGGGAACAAGTGAGCTTGTCAGTGGTGTGCAGCCTTCCCTTGCTCAGAAAGGGAAATTAAAGGCGCAGGATCACATTTTTTCCCTCTCCAGTAATATAAAGTATGAAAGGTTTATGCCAAAAGCGTTCCTTCTAGTGACAGCACATATTGAGCAAAATACTGCTGCTCTAAATGTTATGTGTTACGCAATTAGTAGATTTTAAAACTTGCCTTGACCTGATTTTTTTTTTTTTTTAGCACGTCACAGGTGATTTATCATGATTTCGGTGACTAGTAATTTCAGTTCTCTTTATTTTTACTCTTGGTTCGTAGTTATTTACACTTTTGAAGCTGACTGTAGAGGGAAGTAACCTTACAGGGGAAAAACGCAGTTTGGCCAGTATTAATTCTAGGAATCTGTTTTGAAAATTAAGGCTAATCTTGAAATTCTCAGCCTTTCAGAGCAGCACACCATGGGACATTTGTTGAGCAGTCCATTTTGCTGAACGGTCCAGAACATGTCTTTATAAAAATTTATATTTTTAGTCTGAAAGCATTTATCATCTCTACTATTTCATGAACTGTGTTGGTAACTAAAAAGAAGAAAAGAAGAATCCTCGCTGGATGATTTAGTGCAGTCGCTTTTCTTAAACTCTCACACATGTATAACGTATTTTTTTTCTTATGAAAATAACATATTGTGATGTCTACCATGACAGAAACAAAAGCAGTCCAGTTCTACATCTGTCTAGTATTTCTCTGGCATCTGCCCCACAGCCTTAGAATACAAACTAATAAACTTGTAAAATATCTGAGGTGCAGAATTTGTGAACATCTCTGCACTTTTCTTAAACTTGTATCGTACACTGAATAAACATAATTCTTCGCTTGCATTTTGTTCTTCCTGTTTACTGATTTATTTCTTAATTCTGGGGGTGATTAAGAGCTCTTGGGATAATCCAGGAGGCTGAACTAATATAAATCAAAGACTCGTACATAAAAATGCTAACCTAATTCAGTAGCAATGATAACTTTAACTGGATTTTACATAAGCATCTAGAATTCCAGTGGATCTTTGAAAAAGCATATTTCTAAAAATACTTTGGTTTTACATTATTTGCCAAACTATTACTAATTAAAAGAGGTTTATCGTAAGAATACCACCCATAATTTGACTCAGATTTAGGAGCAGGAAGTCACAGTCAATTATGTAGTTACTAAGGTTTCTCTAAGAACAGAAAGCGATAATATGTCCCTCAAATATATCCTTTTCTCATTAACGGATACCTGAATTTCTACTTTCAAAAGTGTGCCTTTGGCTTGCAGCTTAATACCTATTAAAATGCAAATGCACACCACAAGAGGCAATATTACTGTGTTTACCGAAAGGAAATAAATCAATATAAATGATACACACACACAATTTGTTCAAAGCAGTACAGGTCACATAGAAACACAGACACCACAGAGATAGATAATTCAAAGGTAGATAATTAATTAAGAGAAAATAGTAGATTCATGGAACAGTACCCATGCTGCCCTTGAACTTGACCAAAAAGTTTAGCATGAGCTGACAGGATATTATGATTACCATTTATAAAGTGAGGAGTCTAGACATAGACAACTCAAGTGCCAGAGGAAGATGAAAGGCAGTCAATTTCTCTACAGATTTTCATTTGCACAGGGGTAAAATAAAATATTCAGAGCAGATTTGCCTGGAAGATGGAATTAGGATCTATTTGATTTCATCTCTTGTGGGGTTTTTTGACTGTTCTTTCTAATTTCTAAATATAATGAATATGCAGTAGGCATGATATTTATCCACATATGTGTATAAATTTTTTTTTGTTTGCAAGACAAGAGAACAGCTTTGATAGTAGATCAGCATAACTTCAGGAAGGCATCCACATTTTAGTGTAGCAATTGACTAAATGAACGTTTTGTTTAAAGTATCAAGATATGAAAGACACTGCATTCAAAGGTAGGCATTCAATTTATCCATGATTTTCTGAAGGATATATCCAAAACTCAACTACAGATTTTTTAATGAACACTGAGAGTAGCATAGGGTCAAAAGTGCTGAGAGTGGCAAAGAAATTTGTGTGGAAGTTTGGATAAAGCTGTTCTATAGCTTTGTGCACACACGTACACATATGCACAGGAGCACACACCCTTTTCTAAAGGACAAGCGGAGGGAAGTCAGGTCAGCTTGACATAGAAGGGCTGCTATGGGCTCCTGAAACATCTTCACCAGCAGGCTGTGATAGTGTCTGATTCCTGTTGGTCAAATCTGAAAGAAAATAAATAGGTTTTCCAGAACAAAGAAAAAGTACCTGTTGGCATCAAACTGGCTTTCACTTTCAAAATCTGTCTAGACTGAAATATGTTCATGGAAAAGAAACTAGCAATATGGGAAGTCAGCTTTTAAGTCCTTAGGAGAATCTCAACAGGAAGAGACTGTGAATGCATTGCTAACACAAGCACACAAATCAAGAGAGAAACAAACTGACTAAATGCAGACGGGCACAAGGAAAAAAATGCAGGGAAAAGTTCATCATATTTGTCAACTACTGTTAATAGGAGTCTATCAGTGTACTCATAAAACAAAACTATATATTTTGAACACCCGTTACGCTCAAAGATAATAAATCCTTTTTTGCTACAGTTCTTATCAACTCAGAAGGCTTGTGGGAAGGTCAGAAATAGGAGTCAGTAAGTGTACAAGCATGAAATGAGATTAGGTCTGGACTTACAGTTGTTCTCTAGGTAGGTGCTCCATGCCACTGGTTCCACATTATACATAGGGGGAGCTACCTTATCTTAATACAAATGATGAGCTGTTGCCTAGTACAGTGGACTTAATACTTCTACTTACTGAATTAACACTTCACGAGCTAAGAAGATGAAAAAAGTTCTTGTCACTTCAAAGAACATTCAGGGGTGTCACCTTGGTCATTTGAAATTGATTGTGACGGGTGAATTTACAACGCAGAAATTAACAAAAGCTATGAGTGAGAATGTGACATATTGTTTTATTGTGTATTTAAACATGAGAATGTGTGAGGAAAGAGAATATTGGATGAGGTAAAAGCACACATTGTAGTTATTAAATTATATGTATTACAAAACTTGTGAAATATCCTATCAAAATTTGAATATTATATGGTCATTGAGCAAATAACTCAATCCTGTCATTCATAAATAAATGGCACTTCAACATATGTCTTCACCATTTCACTTTCTCTTATTAGTAAAAGACAATATTCATGTTGAAAAGATATTTAGCAAGCCAGCTGCTAGACACCTCTGTTTTACATATGCATTGCTTTAATAGTGAACTATGTTTGACAAATAAATCCTAATAATGGATTGATTTTAGAAATCCATCTTCTACCTCAGATTCAGGAGAATGTTATTATTGTTCCTGTAATCCATTCAGTAGAATATTAAAGTAAAAGTATAATAACACACCTACTGGATGTAAGAACATAACCTATCTCTTATTTTTATTTTTTTCTTTTTGGTGGTACCAGGGATTAAACTCAGGACCCTGCACTTGCCAGGCAAGCATTTATTCCACTGAGCCATCTCCCTGCCACCATAACGTACCTTTTAATTTTTCCACTTTCATACTTATATTTTCTTCTTTATGATATAATTCTGCAATATTCAAAACATTGGACATTATTTTTAATGCCACTTTGGTTGTGCCGCGTGGGTTTTACTGTTTTGTATACCAATGTTTTACAACTACTCTGATACTGACAAACTGTAGACACTCACTAAAATGTTTAAAAACATGTGGTTTAATTAAACCATTACTCAAGCAATCTTGCAACCACCAATCATTAAATCAAGTATTTAGTTTCACTTATCACAATCCATGCTGCCTTCAATCTTTTCCCTCTTTTTTTAAAAAAATATATTGGTTTTCCCCAATTAATAGATTAAAAGTCTGTTTCCGTAAGAAAAGTGAAGTCACCAGGAAAAGAAATCTCAACTTCAATTGATTTGAAAGGAAAATGAAACATTTTATCTCACAGAAATGAAAATGTCATAATAAGAATTAGCTTGAACTATTGACTAAATATATCACATAGGGGCCGGGGAGATGGCTCAGTGGAATAAGCACTTGCCTGGCAAGCGCAAGGACCTGAGTTCAATCCCCGGTTCCACCAAAAATAAATAAATAAATAAATAAATAAAATAAATATATCACAGATATTCAGTTTTATTTTAATCCATTCCCTAGAACTAGTTTTTAATTTTTTTTCTTCTGTATTTTTTTTTTGTTTGTTTGTATTTTCAGGGAAAGGTGTACAGGGTATTCAGGGTCTCACAACTAGATCAGACTCATAGTGAACCGCTTGTGTACAGCCTCCCAACAGCTGGATTTACAGGCATGTGCGACTACTCCCAATCTCAATTACTGTCTCAGCGCACCCCCGGGGCAGGGCCAGCATAGTAGAACTAGTTTTCATCCCATTATTTCCAATGTAATCCTGACACCAACATGGCTTCAATAACCTTAGTCTCAATTATATTTACATCATCAAAGTCAAGCCACATTTAACTGCTCGCAGTGCCTCCTCTACCACTTTTGATTTGTGCCTGAATTGCTTTCCAGGACCAAAACATGAGATTCCCTTGGTACTTTACTCATTCTTTCGGTGTAGGGAACAATAGTAACAACAGAGCTAGTGGCCTAAGATTGGGTGAAGAAATGAATCTACCTTTGCAAAGTATACTTAATGAAAAATGGCTGTACTCGCTGGGCACAGCTGGCATCATTGTGTGGACCATGTACCTGATCTTGCCAGAAGCCTGTGGCTAGAACTGATGTGAACCACAGCCAACCTAAGGTCCTTAAGAAAAAAGACTTGTTTTCCTCTTGCTAAAATTGATTGGTTAAAGCCCCATTAATCTACTACATTTCAAGGAATTGTTATTTAGTAGTATAAATGAGATAAGAGATACTGACAGATGTTGAAATATAAATACGCAAGCATGCAAATAAAAATAACAAAAGAACACAAACAAATAAAACAAACACAACACAGAAAACTCCCAGTACTCTTCCTTTGCACTTGCTTGACCATGGAATCGGGTTTAAAAAGTTACCTCTACTTTCTTAACATTCAGCATTTAAAAAGTTCTCAACATTGCTTTACTAGATATGCTCTTCACATGAGGAAAAACTACATAATTTTAATAGTCTGTGCTTTGCCTTCTCACTTACACTCAAACACACACACACACACACACACACACACACACTCCACAGCCTATGCCTATATATGCCATATATGCATATATTCAAAAATAATTTGCTTATCAAGTCATGTTTTAATTATTTACATAATTAAATTTCAAATTGAAGAGCAACCTTAAATCTTTTACAATCTTGTGCCCTTCTCTCTTTTTTGCATTTACTCATCATTGTTTATCCACATTTCAATTCTAATAGTCCTGATAAGTAAGTACTTATGACTCTAAAAATTTAAAGGAAAATTATACTTTATTATGTATTCTATTGTCTCATTGGCCTGCTCAGCACACTGGAGGACAGGGCTGGCAAGGCATGTGGTGCCTGGGATTGAACCCAGGTCCTTGTGCTTCCCTAAACAAGTGCTTAGTCTGCTGAACTGTCTTGCTGGCCCGAAAAATTTTAATTTGAACATGTTATTAATTAAGATAAGGGCTGGCCAAATATCTCAAGGGCTGGCCAAAGAGCTCAGCAGATTAAAGCACATGCTAGCCATTGCAGGGGCCGGGAGTTTGAACCCCGGGCCTACTGTTCTGGCCTCACCCCACGGGACACACTAAGACTGCAATTGAGACTGGATGTGGTGGACTGTACCTGTAATCCCAGCTCTTAGAAAGCTGTAAACAGGTAGATCACTACAAGTCTGATCTAGTAGTGAGACTGGGAACACCCTGTAGATTCTTCCCTTAAATACCAA
>NDGM011183752.1:0-10561 GCA_002564305.1 Octomys mimax | reverse complement strand
TGCCTTCCTCTATTGAAAGTATGTTATTTTAGGAAAAATGATATTACTGGGACATCAAAGAAGAACCTCAACCATTTGGGAAATACTATCAACAAAGAAGACAAAGTAAAAGGAAATCAGTACACAGCCAGCAGCTGCCCAGGCTTAATTCTCTACTAGCGCAAAGGATGAGTGCTATCCATCACAGAGCATCAAGCTTAGAATGACTAGAACAAAATCTATTCAGTACTTATCACATTTGGGGAAAGGGATAAAACAAGTCCAAACTAACACTATAAGTCATACAAGAAACAAAAAAGAAAAGGGTCTATAGTCTGACATAGAGAATGTACAAACAGAATATCAGATAGAAAACACAAGATCTTTTTTTAACGTTTTAATGGTAAGAACAACAAATTGTGATGATATTGTATTAACTAATACCTCTTTTCTATTTGATATAAATAATTTTAAGTTTTACTTTGTTTAAATTTAATGCCAGGAATACTGATATTGACAAAAGCAAGAGATAAATTAGTGACTCTGACCCTCTGTTCATAATGTGAAGATTGAGAAGCAGAAGCACACTTATGGTTTGAAAATATGATTTGCTTTGTTTTTTGGCTTTGTTTTTGTGGTTGGCTCAGCCCACCCTGGGGGCAGGGTTGGTGTAGCACATGGTGCCGGGGATTGAACCGCGAGCCATGAGTGCTTGCTTAAGCTTGCCTAAGAGGTGCTTTAGACCACTAGGAGCTATCTCGTATGATCAAGAGTTGAAATAGTGGGATCTGAACTGATGCTGGAAAGCTGGACAAGTTGCCATAATTAATGCAAAAATTCTTTCCACCTAGAAGAAAATCTTTATACAATTCATTGACAGTGTTACTGATTCAAATTTTTCCTGTGTCTTCTGAAGAGATTTCTTTTATTTATTTATTGTATTTTTTATTTTTATTTTCTGTATTCTTAGGGAAGGGTCTACAGGGTGTTCAGGGTCTCACTGCTAGATCAGACTCATAGTGCTCCACCTGTTTAGAGCCTCCCAAGAGCTGGGATTACAGGCGCATGCCACCATGTACAGTCTCCTTTGCAGTTTCAGTGCGCCCTGGCACGGCAGGCCCAGGGATCAAACCCCAGCCTCTGCGCCTACTTGCAGGAGCTTTAATCTGCTGAGTTATTTGGCCAGCCCTGAAGAGCTTTTCTTTAGTTAGTATTTTCTCTACTTCAATGTCCTCGCTTTTTTTTTTTTTTTTTGTGTGTGTGTGTGTGTGTGAGTAAATCCATCTCATTCATCAACAAATAGCTCAATGCTGCTTCCCCTGGGAAGTTGTTGTACTCTTTCCTGATTCCACTCTTGAAAACACCTTTTTCCTTCCTTAAGTCTCTCAAAGTTCTGAAACTTCCACAGTAACTATCTTGGAAAAGTCCCATAAATTCCATGATGAATCCTTGAATGCGAGTTGGAATTCATCTTTGAGTTCGTACTGCACCTAAGAATGCTAGTATGCATGTGGTGGATGTAATGGGAGTGCTGAAATATTTAAAGGGACCAAAGTCAGAGAAGCAAATGATTGTGTGCTGGTAGCTACCAGCAACTCTTTGCCTGTCTGTCTCACAAACTGTTTTAGTCCCCTTGTATGTAGAAATCTAGTTAGTTTGAAATCTATTCCATAGCAGGTTGTTAATCATATAGCCTAAACTACAAAAGTGAGAAAATGGATAGGAGCTTGCGGTAGGGTGGTGGTGCTGTTCGTATAAACTGTCCTGCGTAGCTTGTAGTGCAAATCAGAACAGAAAATAATGAATAAGTAAATGAATCTGGCTTCTGAACATAATGAAACACTTAAGAAACAGCATTTGGACCTGTTCAAATCCAATCTATGAAGAATAGATTCTCAGAAATTTCTAGTTTAGTGACTCATAGGCTGCCTAAATGATAAGGAGCAGAACCTCCAAATGGAATGATGGTCTCGATTTTCTTAAGACATAAAGCCATGGGTTATGACCACACTTTTGAAGATGGATCAGTATTTGAAAAGGTGCTAGCTTGCTAAGAGATTTTTTTTTCTTTTATAAATAGTTGTTTCCAGGCAGGCTTTTTTACTTGGACCATATGTGATACTCATCTACCAAACTTCTGTCTTATTTTATCGGGTGGGATACTGTAAATGCTTTGAAGGGCTGATGAGCAAATACAGAAAGTCACATTCAGCAGCCCGCTTCCCAGTTAACGACTAATAATCCTGCACAAAAATTCAGCTGTCGTGTCAAAGACAATAATAAAATAAGTAAAAGATTCAGAGGCGACTTAAGCTTTAGAATCACTAAAGAACTAGAATTCAGCTATTCACTTAGAATGACATTCTTGCCTTTGGTATCAGATGATATTAAACCCAATATATGATGAAGGATAAAATTTTCAAGTTTTATGCAGTAAAAATCAAATAATTGCCAAATATCTGCTCTAAATACACCTGCTTGCTGGAAACACACCTATCCCCTTGTCCCTATCACTCTGCTAGTCCTCTTTCATGAGTGCTTTTAGAAGATGAGTCCAAACTTTGGCAAACGTTATTGCTAAGTGTCACCCAATGGAAAAATGAAAGGAATGTAAAAGCATAAAGTGTGGGCTCCTCCTCACGTGGGGCACCATGGGACTCTGGCTCTCCCCCAAAGTCAAAATGACCATGAAAGTAAACGTTTTCAGTGGAGCCAGCACAAGAAGGTAGCTGCGGCAGCTAAACTAAAGACACCCACCAAAGAGGCCTCCAGAGCTGCTTCAGGAAGTGGCAAGAACAGTGGGGTAAGTGTGCTCTAGGCAGGAGGAGTCTTCTGAGGGGTGGCGGTGGCAGTGTGTCTGCTATGGGGTAAGTGTGCTCCAGGCAGGAGGAGTCTTCTGAGGGGTGGCGGTGGCAGTGTGTCTGCTATGGTTTGTGTCTAAGTTGTTTCCCCAAAGCCTCATGCAGTCTTGGGGTGGCCTTCTAGAGTTTGTGATTAATTCATGGTCCGACGTTGGGGTTGTGGGTGTAAGAGCTGCTGGGATTATGGGTGTGAGAGCTACACGGGCACCGGGGAGATAGCCTGGACATAGAGTAAGGACTGGAGAGACCTTGCCTCTGCTGTTCTGCTGCTGCTGCTGCTGATTTGCTCTGGCTGTTTTGATGATTTCCACCACCGTGAACTGCTGCTCTCTGGCACGTGCCACTCTGCCTTGGCGCCAGCCAAGTACGGCGTGAAACCTCCACACACTGAGCTAACTAAACCTTTTCTTCATTAATTTGGATGTTGGGTATTTTGTCCCAGCAAGGCAAGAAAAGTAACTGAGATGGTGTCTTTTACTGTAATACATTTTCATTGAAACATTCATTGTAGCTTTTTTTTTTTTACTTTTATTTTATTTTGAAGAGTAAAAACAAAAGCAAGAATAAAAATCAGAAACAGTAACATACAGCAATACATATGTTACAAATTTTCTAAATAAGAATAGCTAATTAACAATTGTTGCTATATTATCTATTTTCATCATCAAATCTGTTGCTCAGATTAATGGATATAGTTCTGTAAGATTGAACATTATTGAGTATTACCACTGGCTTTCAAGGAAACTTAAATTTTTGTTCTTGTTTCTCTTTTTTTTCTTTTCTTACCTTTATTTAAAAAACTTATTTTAAAGAGACTATAGCAATAATTGATATGACATTAGAAATGGTACACATTTAGAAGCCCAAGAGGACAGGTATTCAAGCATGGTCGTTGTATTACACATTTCTGTCTTCAGAAAATAGCAGTTAATGTGTAGAATTTTCACCTGGACTAACTCTGTATGCTGGTATCTGCAATATAAGCGACTACATCACTGTAGCTTTTGATCATAACTCTTACATCATAATCTAGAGATTATTTTTTAGCCATTGGAAAAGAAAGAATAAAGAACTAAAGATTCAATGAGATTTTTTTTTCTTATAATTTTTTAAAATCTGGCATTCTACACTGGGAAAGTTAAATGATGCATGCTTTCTTTTCTATGTGAAGCCTACAAAATAATTAAGAAATTAATGAATAAAATAAAAGTGGCATGCAGGTAAACAAGACAGTAGGCTTTGGACAATGAGGACAGGGGTCAGGAGAAGAGCAGGACAGAAAGGCACTACGAGATTTAAACTCATCAGTATATGGTAAATCCAGGAGCAAGTGCCCAAAATAATCCTCACCATTCTTCTCTTATTAACACAAATGAATAAAAAGTTTATAAGATCTGGGCACGTGTGACTTCTTTCCTCTTTTGTCATGGAGTGAAGTCACGACTCCCCAACGTCATCTAATGAGACCTGCACATGCAGCAACGTACTCACAGTCAGGGACGGCTTTGGCGGCACCTTCACATGTCAGCGTCCCCTGCCCACTCGTCACAAGTCCCAATTCTTTCTAGACAGTAATTGTTTGCTATAATTCCATCCCCTAGAAAATGAATCAGAATCAGATACTTAGCATTCAGATGCTCTGTCTGCATTATTGAAACCTAAGGAAAAAGGACAAGAGTAGTGGATGTATTGTGGCTCCCCTTCTGTGGTTATTGTCGCTAGGGAAACCACTTTCTTCTAACCCTTGTGTTCAGCTTGTCCATCCCACTGTATGGCATCGCTGCCTCTTAAGGAAAGCAATATTGCAGCATGGCCTAAGAACCAGCAACAAAAAAGACAGAACCCATATATTATTCTGCCGCACACAATGTTTCTCAGAAAATCTTCATGAAGCAACTTCTCAAAAATAAAGAGCAGATCCAATCACCTAAAAATGATGATATGCGCATGTGTTGGTGGCACTGTATTCACACATATGAGTATGCAGAAACACCAATTTCCAAGTCACATTTGTGAGTGCAGAGGGAATACAAAGTGTCAGGCCTGGACAGGATAGGGCTTGGCAGATCAGAGTCCCAGGGCATGCTGGGTCAGTAACAAAGCCCCGTGATCTTCTAAATGATACTGTCGTTGGCAGCCAGTGTGACCAGCAAGGCGATTTTTTAGTCACAGGGCCTAAGAACCAGTATAATGAGGACTGAGATCCTATAGATTCTGGGGTCAAGTTGAAGTATAAAATAAACAGCTAGCTAAATAAGATAGCATCATGAGTGGATAAAAAGAAAGCCAATGCATGCTGATTAAAGAGCCAAAGCCACAAAGCAAACATCTTGTAAATTTACTATCGTTTCCTCATAGACATGCTAGCAACTCACCAAAATGCTCAAACTAGCTTTACAAAATAAACAAACAAAATCTTGGGAAGTGGCAACACACAGCAACCAATTTGAATGACTTCAGTTGAAGGCATTCGTCTGCAGTTATCTGTGCAGAAGACACCACGTTATCTGCTCCTCCTCTACTTTTTTTTTGTTTGTTTCACTCTGTGTTTCTAATATTTTAAATATGTTTTCTGTAAATGTTTGTGAAATTGAATTAAATACAGAAGACAACATGGCAGAGGGCAAGCAATGTCTACCAAATCCTGAAGCTAGCTGGCAACATGAAAGAGCCGCAGCCACGGCAGATAATTATGTAACTAGCGCAGCTACGTGGCTACAAAAAAATAAAATACACTACACTTATCTGAAAGAACCATCTCAGGAAGGATGGTTATTATGACATATATGTACTGATGGGTACAGCTCGGTTTGGGACCATGTTCAAAGACGATTCAGGGGTAGTTTTGTGCTCTTATAAGCCATACATATGAGCCTTAACAAAGTATAAAGTGTATGTTTATATCTTCTGCAATGATCCCAGAATATTGCCACTATAAAGAATGCATATGAAGACCTCCCCAGACAACCATATTCATTTCAAACTTTTTTCAGACTCTCAAGGGTGCTGTTCTGTGCAGTCACACGACACCATCACCAGAATAAGATCTAAAAATGGAAATTTATCTGTGCAATATTGGAAAACTGAAACAAGTTGTTTCATTTGGTATCACTGAGATCCAAAATTCATGCATCAGGTTTTTAAATGATTTCACAGAAAATGTTACCAAATGGGAAGATGCCTCCAAATTTTCCTGCTAATACGTCCAAATTGCCTTCCAAATTTTCTTTTAATGTGTTTGCGTCACACACTTTGTATACTTTATGCCTAAGATCTCTGAGAGAGAAATAGACATTAATTTTTAAAGGATTATGTAGAAGAAAATAGCCAACTTCTTCTGATCATACTAATTTTAACTCATCTATTCCAAATAACCACCATCTTCCCAGTAATCTAAAACTACGCACAGAATCCTATTTCTGAAAATTTGTGAAATTAATTGTGAATGAAACTAACATACTATCTCCTAATTAGCAATGCAGAAGCTAGTCATTTATGCAAATAGATAAAATAAAAAGTATAAAATATCCAAAACTGTCCAGCTGTGACCCAAGTTTTCTCAGTAAAACATAATATTAGCACTAAAGGACCTAAAGTGAGGATACACACAAGACCAGTTCCATTCTTTTGAAATGTCTGCTTTTGTTTTACTTTCTAATCTGATATAAAACTACAGACCTGTGGGGTGTTTTCTCCATTCTACATACAATATTAGTAACGTAACTATAAACTAACCACATCACCATTAGACATAAGCCACAGATAGAATTTAATAACTTAGTTCCAAGACCATCATGAAGTATCACAGGCATTTCTTGAGTTCCAAAGGCTGAATTAACTTGCACTTACTTGGTTTGTTGAAATGTGAGTTATGTACAACAGTATTATTTGAGGAGATGGCATATGTAGTAAAATATTATGTACATTATGATGACACTTACGATGTGTGTGAATTTGTCTGGCTTGAGAATCACCCAGGGGATTAGGAAAACCCATTTCTGGATGTGTCTGGATAGGTGAGATGTGGGGGTCTGCCCTGGGGCACTATATCTGCTCCATGACCCTTTCCTCTCTGGCACTGTTTCCCTGCTGTTTTCTGACCACCATGAATTAAGCATCTTTACTTCACCACGCCCTTCTGTGATGTTCCTTCCTCGGAGCTAGCAGATCACGGGCCAAGCACTCCAAAACTATGACCTAAGTTAAAGCTCTTCTCTTTTAAGTCATAGCTATCACTTATTATGTAGCAGCAATGGAAAATTCACTAGTACAGAAATTAGTACCAGAGAAGTTGGCTTTGACTGCCTGATCATGCTGTTCAGAGGTCTTTGGAACTGTTTTGCAGGAGGAGTTTAGAAAGGTTTGGAAATGCAGCCTAGAGAAGCCCTAGGATACTGTAAGCAGAAGCTGATGCATGATTCTTGGAGCTCAGAAGATCAAATGCTGTTAGCAATGTGGACAGAAGAGATCAGCCTCCTCTGGTTTCAGTTAGGAATGAAGATTCTAGGAAACTGTATTAGAGCCCATGCATGTTGTGCTGTAGTCCAAAAACAACTTGTCTACATTTTGCCTCTGGCCTCAGACTTTATGGGAGGCAGAATTTAATAATTAACAATTAACTAATCTGGTAATAATTAATCTGGTGAAGAAAATTTCTACACAGCCCAATAGGCAACCTGTGTTGGGATACCACTGGCTGCTGGATAAATGCTGATGATAAGGAGCAAAACCTAGAATTAAAACATTATAAAAACTTTAATTTTGACTCAAAAAAGCCATGTTTTAGAGATCAAGAGACACAGTTGCTGGAGGTTAGCACCATTACAAAGAAATGGTATTTTGAACTGGGATGAGGAGATGGCTTAAAACATTTTAGGAATCAGCAAGACTCTCCCTAACCCTCAAGGGTGTAAAACTGCAAACTTTTTATTTGAGAGGACAGCCCGAGGGCCCTGNTCAAGGAGGGATACTTAGGGCATTGTTGCACTGCAATTCATTCCAGCATGCTCTGCTACCCAGGCACTCAGAGGCTGCTGTGGCCATGATCCAAAAGGCCCTGGCTATTGCTCATGGTGACAGCAGACCTTGTCACCATTCATGTAATTCGGGTTTTACAAAAATGGGAAATGCAAGAGTTATGGTCCCTGGGCAACTTCCACCCCAACTTAAGGGGACGTCTGGGAAGCCAGGCAAGGAGCCCCAGGAAGGGCAGTGTGCATGGCTGTGGAAAAGAAGCTGAAAGGCAGTGGACAACTAAGGAAGCTGGAGACACCAGGAAAATAACATGCCTGCAAGAGAGAGCTGTAGGCTGTGAGCAGAGCTAACCTGAAAGAAAGAAGCCCTCTGAACTCCAAGCAGTGAGGCCAAGCAAGCTCCCCGGAGCGTATCTTACCACTACATGTTCTGGACATTGGATATGACAAGAGTTAACGCGTCCTGCTTGGCTTCAGACTTCCTTGGTCTTACTCTTTCAGAGCCTCTAATTCTTTCCTTGGAATCGGAATGTTTTCTTTATGTGATTTTGCCTTGGGATTAGGAGCCATTTTTTAAACAGGATTTCACATCTCAGAGTTTTCTTGAGTCTTAGAAGAAATTTTGTCTTGGATTTTTGAACAGTGATGGAACCACTGAGACTTTGGGTAGTACTGTATGTTTTATTATATGTAGTATAGTTATAGTACGGGAGTAGAATTAAGACCTTGTGAGTTTTGGAGATTAAGTATGATTAAGTAGATGTGTTCATGTGTAAGGGGTAGCATGTGAGAGCTAAACTGGATTGTCAACTTTGATCAGGGTAAGAGTTGTCCAGAGTATTAGTACTGTCTTAGTTACTTTTCTCGTTGCTGAGAGAAAATATCATATTTTTTTTTCTTTTTTGGTACCAGGGATGGAACTTGGGACCTTGCACTTGGCAGGCAGGCACTTATGCTGCTGAGCCATATCCCTGTCCCCTACCAAATATTATGGTTTGTGTGTAAGTGTTCCCCAAAGCCTCATGCAATCATACATGGGGCTTTTTCAAAGGTTGCTGGATCTAGAGTGTGTGATGCTGGAATTGATTCCTGCTAGTGTTAAGGGCACGAGGATTAAGGGTGTGAGTGCTGCCCACCCTGAGTACCCCAGGGAAGGTGTAAGGGCAGGTGAAGTCATCTCTTACTGCTGTTCTCCCTTCTACACTCCAGGAACTGTTTTTTCTCTGTAATCCCTGTCTGCTATGCCCGCATGCCCTGGAGACCCCTACCCTGGAGCCCCCCTGCCTGGGAGCTCCCCTATGCTGGAGCCCCCCCACCCTGGAGCCCCCCTGCCCTGGAGCCCCCCTGCCCAGGAGCGCCTGTCTTCCATGCCCCCCTGCCTTCACTCAATTAGGGAGTGAAACTTCTACAAACTGTGAACTAAATAAACATTTCCTCCTTTATATTTGGATGTTGGGTATTTTGTCTCAGCAACAAGAAAATTAACTAAGGGATCTGACAACCAAACTTAAAGGAGGAAAGATTTATTTTGATCACAATTTGTAGAGGCTTCAATCTATAATCAGCTGTTTCCCAGGCAGGGCAGCAAGACAGAGGGGCAATAGTGAGAAGAAACAACTTGGGGTGGGCAGCCGACAGAAAACAAAAGGCATCAAGCAGTGAGATGTAAGTGGCAGGAAGACGCTACCCCCTACCATCCCACACATTTTTATCCCACCCTTAGGGCAGGTAGCACTCATATCCAGGTTGAGGCACCCTTCATCCTACACAGAACTGCTTAGTAATCACATATCCTTAATCCCAGCATCACACACTCTAGACCCAGCTGCCTGTGTAAAAGCCCCACCTATGACCACATGAGTCTGAGGGGAAGCACCCAGACGCAAGCCATAACTGTGTCACACACATCTGCTTGTGTCTAGGTGGGTCACGGAGGTGTGGCTTTGGGGGTTGTGTCTGGATCCTGGCTCCTGCCTCTCTCGTGATATTCCCTTGCGCTGCTTCCTGGCTGCCATGGACTATGCCATGGTGTTTTGCTCCACCAAAACATTCTGCCTTGATACTGCTGCTTTGAAGCCAGCCCACCATGGACTAAATACCCTGAAACTGTAGCCAAATTAAATTTCTTCTTTAAGTTGCAGATGTGAGGTATTTTGCATTAGTAACCAGAAAGCTGGCTCATGCAGTTATGATCTAATAGAAGAATTTATGTACAGAATTCACGCATAAATTTCTTTTACTGTGCTCATGTCCCAGCCCTTGCTTGCCAAATAAAGTGCATTAGGAGAAGTGACATGTAGCATCTTTTTCTCCCTGGAGTGAGAGACAGAGATAGAGACAGGCAGACAGACAGACAGACAGACAGACAGAGAGTCTAAACTCATGCAGGCATATCTTGAGGAAGAGAGTAAAAGCTTGGATTTTACTCTAATTCTAATAAACTCCCTTTGGGAAACTGAGTGTGGTGGTGGGGTGGTGAGTAGGAAACTCCATGCGGGAAAGCCCTGCACAGCAAAGAGCGCATTCAGAGAACACGGGAATCTTGAGAAGAGGAACAAAACGAGGGGAAAAGCTAGGATCGTTAATCGTGTTCTCCAGATGTTACACCGGCGTGAAGCTGCACCCCAGTGGGCCCGGCTTTGTAAGCATTGCCGAACAATGCTTATATTGGTAAACAGTCATGGTGTTCAGGCCATAAATCTTTTGGGGTAAAATTCCTCAAATCCAATGTCTCCTCTAAAAAAAAAA
>NDGM011183750.1:0-19213 GCA_002564305.1 Octomys mimax | reverse complement strand
GGAACTCAGATTGGAAACAAGTGAATGCTAAAATACTACTACTATTAATGATAATAATAATAATAATAATAATAATGATAATGATAATAATAAAGAAGAGTTAAAGAAAAAATTAAAAGAAGGTCACAGGACTTGGGGCTGGGTCAGGAGGTCTGCTGGGGGAAGACGGCTTTTGTACAATGACTTTCTGCATGTCTGGGACCAAAGGCCCGGCACATAGCAATGGCAGTTCAGTAAAGATTCTTTATGCTGGGGAATAAGAAGAGATTGGGCAGCTGGGGGGAAACCCCTGTTGTGCACCTCTGTTAATCTCCTCCCATGTTCCCTTCACTGTTTACCATGACTAACTTAATGCAAGTCACCTGCTTACCGCAGCAACCTTGGTGCACACCCAGCAGGCAGTGGTGATGCGACCAATTTTCCTCCCATCTATCAAGCCTAATGTCTAGCAATCCAGAGGCTAGGAAAACCAGGGTGGTCCTCTTTTTCCTTCATGCTGAGGCACAAGCTGCTCTAGGAGCTGTTTCTGTCCCTTTGGGGGCAGTCCCTGCTGCCTCCCCCACCGCTGCCCATTGGCATTCCATTACCCCCTGCGATTCCATGTGCTGTCCCTTCTGTCTGAAGTACTCTCCTTTCCTCAGCTTGCTCACCCCCACTTTGTATCCATTAGAGCTTGCTGCCTCCTACGTCCCTACCTCCCTGGCTTCCATACTCCCAGAATCCCCTGGTCTTCTGTGTTGTGCCATGCACGGTTGTGGTCGGTTCACTGGGGGATCTTCTACAGGCTGAGATCTTTCAGAGCAGGGATGGAACCCTCTACCTCTGTCCTGGCATCTCAACAGTGTCTGGCCAGTGCTCAGAGACCAGTTGTTGAGCAAAGGATAACCTCGGCCCCTTTCCTTGTCAAGAGCTTGCTGGGAAGACCACACTCTTCTGCTTTCTGCTGCTTCCTGAGCTAGGGGCTGGGTACCTGCTGCAAGCTGGAGAAATCCCCTGGGCACTCATCACACCACCCATGCTTCTTCTCAGCAGCAAGAGAGCACACCAGCTCCCTTTGATTCCAAGGTGCACTACTTTCGTTTCAAGGATTTTGAAATTAGAGTGCATCTGATAATCAATGTGTGCATTAAATTAAGTTCCCCCTTCCTGCAGGCATGATTGAGCTGTACAGGTAACTGCATTTGGTGATGTCTTAGAAGCCAGAGAAGACGGGGTTGGGGTAACAGGCCACCTCTGTACCCAGAAGGCAGGACTGGGGTGCTGGCTGGACCCTAGGAGTCCGCCTGCCACCCCACACTATTGCCATGCACGTGCCAGAATTGGCAGCACAGCTAACCCCTCCTTGTGCTCACCCCTATTTTCAAAAAGTCTCCTTGTTATAGCTGAGCCTCATTTAAATTCCTGCTCCAATTCTCCGTGATCCTGTCTGACTTAGGAGATGCTGGCACCCCTCGGAGTCTGTGGCAGCGTGACAAGGAGAGGAAGGAAAAGGCTCCAGGCTGTTTCCAACGTCCAGAAGGGCTTGTGAGGTGCCTGCTCTTCAAAAGCTCTGTGGAGACTCAGGTCTCGATGCAGGCATTGACTTGTCCCCGTCCACCATCTTGGGTGTTGCCCACTGTCAGCACCTCCACTGGTAATTTTTGAGCTAAGTTGGTGAGGAGCTGGCTGGCTTCTGTGTTTTCTCCCCTCTGCACTGCCACAGGCAGCTGGGAGGCCCAAGCCAGTACCACAGCCAGAATGAGGAGCCTGCAGGGGAGTGCAGTAGAGTTGGGGAGGGTCTGGCTGCTCCAATCATCATAGCGATCAGAGGCTGCGCCACCACACCTCCACACAACCCACAGTGAAAATGAGGATCAGAGACACAAGTCAGCAGCCCAAACTCACACAGCTTACAAGTGAGAGATCAGAGACAACTCTTTAACAAGCTTAGTGGGCCTTTCAGATCCTGAGCGCTTCTGTGCCCTCCCCCCCGACCATCCAGTACCCCCGCCACACTCCCTGGGCCACCTAGCTTGTCCCATTTCCTTCCTCCTTCCTCTCTGCTTCCTGCCCTCTCCTGTGGATTGCTCTTCCTTGTGTCACCCTGCTAACACCTATTCATCCTTCAGAACCCCATTTCCACATCACCTCCTCAGGGAAGCCTCCCCTGAGTAGATGCAAGTCCCAGCACCAAAAACCCGAAGTCCCCCGTGCTGCCCGTTCACGGCAGTGATCACAGCTGTACTCTAAGTCTATGTGCATGAGAAGCTTTGAATTAGTGTCTGTGTCTCCCTAACCCTAAATGGCGCTCTGCCCAGAGTCCAGGGTGCTCTGACCTAACACTTGGGACTTTGTAGGCATTCATCAAAGACTTAACCAACAAAATAAACAAGAGAAGGAATTGCTGATCAGTGCTTGGAGGTCAGCTCAGAAACCTGCCATGCACATAGCCTTCACATGAGGGGCTTGGGCCACAACATGGGGCTGGAAAGAGCCACTGAGTGTTTGACAAATTTAAAAATCTCTACTATTATCAGTCTGAGTGTGTATTTTTTCTGCTCCTCCTATTGCTGACCTGAAAGTGGACACTCGTGAGAATTTCTGTGACAGCCACTTTGGGAGGCACGGAGGGAGGAAATCATGGCCAGGATGTCTTCAGAGGACCGGGGCCCCAGCACTTTGCCGTCAGGCCCCAATTTCCCTCAAGGCACTCCCTTTCTGATCATGTCTTTATTATTGCCCTGTTAGTGTAGCACTGCTGTGCTGCTGTTTGTCCCTGTCTCTCTCTCTCCCTCCTTCCCCTTGGTTGAATTTAAGTTTGATTTTCTGGAATATCAAACCAAATGGTATTTTTGCACTTGAGGAACAATTCTCACATGCTACGAAGGGACTGCCGCAGCTGAAACCCACCCTGTCTCAGGCAGTGGTCATGTGTTCATTTGTCAGCAAAGGCATGTTGACATCCTGCACTGTCACGATTGTTGTGGCTTCAGCAGGGAGCAGAAAGGACAACTCCTCCCCTCAAGGAGCTGATGGGTTCGTGTGGGAAACAGACAAAAACTGCAATGAGTGAATGATACAGTGGGCTAGGAGGCGGCAAGAACTATGCAAAACAAACACAAATTTTAAGAATATGTAAGGGATTGGATACAGAACGGGAGAGGGGAGAAATGTTGATTGCAACTTCAGGTAAGATGGACAAGAATAAGAACGAGATGGAAGCCTACTTCCTTGATCCCTAAACTACCATCCTGCAAAGGGTCCATGATGTGTCATTTTTACAGAAAAGGAAACTGAGGCTTGGAGAAGTTTAACTGCCCCAAATCATGCAGCTTATAAAGACTATAACACACAAAAATGAGTCCAGGTTGTGGGGTTGCTGAATTCCTTCAACTAGACCACAAAACTTCACCTGAAAACTTCATGAGTTACAGGGACACACACTTGCTATTTCTTGAAAATGCTTGTGAACGTCAAACTGACAGAAAGTTCATTCGCACTGAGGGTGCTTCCAAAATAAAAGGCAAAAGGAAGAGCATTGGGTGGGTCAGGCCTGCAGTTGAATGCTAGAAAGTGGGTGGTGTGTTCTTTTAGCCTCAGCTCCTCAGCTCAAAGGACAGGGGGCTAAGGGCAGAGTCAAGTCACCCTAGAGGGTGCAGAGTGGCTGTGGATGACAGCTGGGGGTGCAGAGCCCTCCTTCCTGACTGCTGAGGCTGACTGCTCGGAAACCACCCATCTTTAGATACAAACAGAAGAGGATTCCTGCTCATGGCATGTGTAGGCAGTGGGCTGGGGAGTGCTACAGAGCCCTCTGGAGGTTTGTAGGGTGTGTGGAGCTGGGAAATCCAGCTCCAGGGTCACAAGAGGCCTGGGTGTGAGTTCTGGCTCTGTTGCTTTCTGTCCCTGTGACCTAGAAGGGCCACTTAGTCCCCAGGGCCTCCTCCTCTCACTTAGACATCCAAAGCAAGGGCAGAGAGTGCTGTGCGAGCAGTGGGGGCTCGCAGGTGTGAAAGGTGAGCGATGCTGGGTCTGGCTCTGAAAAACTGCTGATTAGAACCCAAGCCTCAGAGGGAAGGTTCGCAGTGTGCTGCAAGTTGGATGTGAGGTTTGCTGAGGAATGGAAGGTTCTAGAACAGCTACATTAGGCTGGCCCATTATAATGCCCACTCTCTGCCCAGAGGGATCTATTTCAGTGAGCAGGAAGATAAAACTGAACTTCAGTACATTTTAAAAGCAGAAAAGGGAAGAAAATCAACTGGTTATTTTTCCTTCTCTGGAGAGGCTGAGCATGCTGACCACTTTCCCTTCTTTTCCTTGAATAATTTGTTTTCCCTTCAGCCAATTAGGAGCTCTGTGGACTGACTCCTTTGGAATTCTCTTAGTTTATAATATAGAATCCTGACTCATTAGTTTTTTTTGAAAGACGTTCCAGGAAGAATAAACAAGTCATCTTCCTCTCTCTTTCACTCTCAATTGTGACACATTCTTGTGACATTACATTTATTCCAGTACTTTAAGAAGTTCTGAATTAATCCATTGATAAATGCTTCCTATACACCCACTGCATGCAAAGAAAGAAAGTCAGGTTATTTTGGGGCTCACAGAGCATGGGTACACAGGCTTGGCCCCGGGGCCCCCTCCACATCCCCCCACCACATTCACAGGCATTGATTTCCTAAAACTGAAATCTACCCTTGCCTTCAGCAGAACCAGCGAGCCACGATTGAGTAGAATCTGAAACCCCACCACTACCTCCTAGGCCAGGCCAGCTGTGAACTTGGAAAAGGTAATCCGGGCCAATGGACTCTTCTTGCTCGGAGAGAGCCAGGATGCAGCCACGGCTGGCAGAATGGCCATGAGCAACCAGCCTACATAGGGGAGATTAGAGAAGCCCATGGTGCTGGAGGAGCTGGATGATTCAGCAGAGGGGCTTTACCAGCCTGGGTAGACAGCAAGTAATGCAAAGGGCAGAGCAAAGAGAGGGGTGCTGGTGGGCCTGGCTCTGCTTCAGACACTTTGTATCAGCTTCAGGCTCCTCCACTGCAGGGCTGGAAATCCTTTGGGGGAGTGCTTGGAGCAGGTACAGGGACAGAGGGGAGGGATGCACTGGAGAGAATCGACGCAGAAGTCTGGCTACCCCTGGACATACCGCTTCCTTTATATGATGACAGAGGTTAATGCTCTGAGCAGCAGAACTCCAGCAGCCCCAAGAAGCCTCCTTTGGAAACAGCTGTTTTGGAGTCCTGTTGTAGATTTTATTGAGCCTTTCCCTGAAAGGGCCAATTCATCTCCGCATTTGGAGACTCCCTGAGCTGCTGCCTTGAGAAGCTCAGGACTTTCTTCTGCCGCTCTGCGCCCACCTGTGCCCCTGGGTACTTCTCGGAGCACACTGAGGACAGCAGCCTGCCTAGGAGTTCAAGTCCCTGCTCACAGGGACATTTTAGGCATCTACTCCTCAGGGAGAAAAAAAAAAAAAAAACATTGGGTTTTTATTTCTCCATCCCCGTCCTCCTCCCCATGTGCCTGCCCCAAAACAGGTGGCCATGTCCCTTCTCACTCTGCGGCTCACTAATTAATTCCAGAAGCAGCAGCACAGGCGAAGAATTACTTCCCAATTCTTATTTTCATCAAGAGATGAACAAAAATAATCATCTCAGGAGACAAAAAGCCCTAACGAAAACCAGAGAGCAGAAGAGATCAGAGGAAGACGGCTTGTTTTTCATCTGAAGTCATTACCAGCTTCTCTGAGAGAAGATTTGAAATCTGTCCACAACTTCTTAGGAATGGGTAGGAAACACAATTAAAGAGGTGGTGGAAGAATCTTTTGGGAAACTCCAGTGTCTCACCAAAAAACACAAGCCAGAGGGCCTAAAACACCAGAAACTGGATGTCCCTAAAGGCCTGCCTGAGTAGCCAGAAAGGCCAGCGTATTACCCCCCCCCCCCAAGGCTGGCTACGCCAACTTTCAGAAATAAGTGAACTTGCAACATTTAGATATCAGTGCAACTTGAAAATAAGCAGCTTAAAATCTCCAAACCACTCCCGAAGTGGCCAAGGCCCAGCCCCCTCTGGTGGCCTGAGGTCTGTCAAACTCCATATAAAGAGAGGCTTCAGAAATTGAAGGCCAGGTTCAACTGGGGCCCTGAGCACTACCTTTTCCTGCCTTGTGAAAAGGGATGACAATCGACCCAGGAGAGAGCCTAGCCAGCCCTTCCCCCTCCACTTGGAGGCGAGTGCCCCAGGGCTGAACACCCAGGGAGACCACTGGGGCCAGTGCCAACCCTCTGGCTCCTCTCCTCGGGAAGGGTTGCTATCCTAACCCTTTACAGATTGGCAGGGAGGGACAGGGTGTGCAGCTTGGAGAGAAAGTTAGAGGGGGTGTGCAGTGCATTTGGGGATGTGGACGCCACACAGATGGGATTTTAATGAAAACACTTAAGCCTTTTAATGCACAAGTGATCCAAAGCCACCTCTAGTCTGCTTGTCTTCTGGGAATTATGAGATGTTTAAAAGATCACAGCATTAAGGATTTGTAAATAAAGTTCTGATACAAGAAGGATATTTATACCAGCTCACCAATATCTGATTATGTTTCCCTTGAAATCAAGTCTTGTCTTTCCTGTAATCTCTCAGCTGTACATCTCCATCCATCTAACTAAAATCTAAGCAAGACAAATCAACACTAGGATCCTTTCCTTCCCAGCAGCCCTCATTCACTTTGCTTTCCTTCTCTTTTGGAATAAAGGACTGTCATAAATGTTCAATTAACTGGAAAGTGTCTTTCCACTGCTAATGACTAGCGGTATGAAAGTCTTTTCATTTTTCAAAGGAGGGGTGTGTGTGCATGTGTTGAAAACAGTCCCTATTAATTTCGTCATATTGACTCTTTGGCTGGGGAGGAGCATGTAGTATTCAGCATAGAGCTGCTCTGCAGAATATGTTAAAGGCAGAGGCTTGGATTGAGAAAGGGCACCAAATGCAGTATGCGTCAAAGAGACCATCGCTCAATGAAGTCACTTAGCTATTCAAAACATGTTCAGCCATCACTCAACTGCTTGCACCAAGAATATTGGGAAGGGGGTGGATAATTTGTGCTTTTTTTCCCACAAGTACCCATTTCTCAAAGAGCAGCTCAACTCAGTTTGGGTTAGACCCTGGGGCCACATCAGTTTCTCCCTCTCGCACCTCTTTTTCTCTCTTCTCCTCATCTCCCAGCCCCAACTCGCTGCATCCCTCCCATGTCAAGCCTCACAAACAATCCTGCAGTGCCCGCTTCCTGACACTGCCTCAAACAGCCTCCGGTCTTGGTTTGCAGCATCAGAAGGAAAGCACACAAGCTCTGCTTCCCACATAGAAGCATATGGATTTCTCTGTTCCTGTCTGCCTATGGGTGGCTGGTCTGCACATGGAGAGAGCTACGCAAAGGCACGTTAAAGTCTGCCGCTAAATGCAGGTTGTATGACCTGCGGAGTCTTTTTTTTTTCCTCTGGGCTTATTAATGTGTCCCAGAACCGCATGCCTTCATCCAAGCCCTGGTCTCCCAGCCTTCACACAGTGGGGGCAGATGCACACACGCCTCAACAACCCTGCAAGATCAAGGCCAGCAGCTGATACCCCATCCCACTGCTGCCCCACTCCCCCCTCGGCCTCCCCATGCCCTCACCTCCCTCCTCCCTGCCTGCCTGCACAATGCTGACTCGACTGGCTTCTGGATAACAGACATGTCACTCTGTGTGGAAGAGAGATTGGTTCTCAGCCTAACCGCAAGTGAATCGCTGTTTATTAGAACTTGGGCTTGTTTCCTTCGAGAGACGCATGTATTTTTAGACTTTGTAAATGTTAAAACGCACAATACACACATGCAGCCAACTGCCTCAACCGGTATGTGTGGCTCACAGACATTACGAAATGCTCTTGAACTCGGCTTGAGATCCTGGAATAATTAGGATTTACCAAATGAGGATTCTTAGAAACAACAGATTTTTTTTTTTCATTTAAGAAAGGAGATCTGCTGCAGATGATGATGTGTCTGGGACTTTTGGGGGAAGTCAGGAGAAGAGGAAAGCAAGAGGAGGGACATTTTTGAATTTTTCACTGGGAACAGATGAACAACATCGGGGGAAGCAATTATTTTCTCTCCCCAGAGATGGCAATGCTAAATCCAAAGGCAAATCCTAATGATTCTGAAGCAGGCCGAGCCCATTTGACTTTAAAGACATTCTCTGGCTGTTCACATCAGATCATAGATGATTCCAATGAAGAGGTTGGGGGCGCAAGGGGGGAGGTGGAGGCCGGAGAGTGGAGTATGGTTTTTGCTGATTGATTTTCCTTCCTCTGAAACTAACCCAACCAACCTTCTTGATCTGTGGTGGAGGGAGTGAAGTAAGAAAATGGTGGAATGGACAGGGGACTTATTGGGAAGAGGGTGGGGAGGGGGAGTGCGGGGGGGAGGGGCCGGTGGAGGGGGTGGGAAATCAAATACCTTCAAGGCAGCACGTTCTCCATAATCCAGAATGGGTCATAACTTCCTCATTCTTTTTGCTGGTTTCGTTCTCACTGACACTTTTCGTCTTGCAGACCCCTCTGGAGTAGAGCCAGTAGTCGGTTCCCACAGCTATGGTCATCAGGCTGAAGGCAGCGAAAGCACCAACGGTGGTTAAAAGCATTTGAACACCTCGATCAAACAGCCCCATAATTCTTCATTATATAAACACCCAACCGACTTCTGGTTCTCGGAAGAGTGTGTTTGAGGGTGCGAGTACTAAAGCCAAAAAAAAAAAAAAAATTAAAATATAATTCCACTACTAATATAATGGATATATGTGTGAATAGAGGATATGGAGAGATTTTTTTTTTTTTTTTTTTTTTTTTTTTAAAGGGAGGTAAGAAAGCTCACGGAAGAGTGTAAATTATAAAGATCACACAGGAAGAAAGGCTGCCTTTGGGGTCAGAAACTGTTCCGGTTGCAGTGAGTTTAAAAAAAGGGGGGAGGGGGGAAATAAAAAGACACCCCCACCCCCCAAGTGAGATGTTTTAATCTCTTTTCCTAAAATTCTGGTCTCCAGTTTCCATATGTGATCGCTAATTTGGAGATGGCTTCCACAGTGAACCAGGGAACAGCCGAATTCTCAACACCATCTCTCATGGTCGGGACCTAGACAGTTAGAGATTTTAAGAGCCGAAATGCACCCTTCCGTCTTCGTTCTCGGCTCTGCGGCCTGCGCCATGAAAATCCTTGGCTTCGCCAGTTCTCTTGCTTGGGGGGGGGGGGTGGTCTCGGGAGCTTTCGTTTCAGACCAGACTTCCCAGTATTCTGTAAGCCCTGGGTCTCAGCGGCGCGGCTGCGGGGGTCTCGCCTTCCATGGTTCTGCAGGGCGGGCAGGTGCGGCGGCAGCGGCGGCGGCGGCGGCGGCGGCGGCGGCGGCGACAGGACGAGCAGCGGCGGCGCTTATTGTTGTTGGTGGCGGGGGTAGTGTTGGCGAAGTGGGGGAGGGAAGGGGTTTCTCCCGGAGAATCGAGGCGGGTTTCCCTCCCCCTATCCGCAAAGCTCCCGGAGTCGAGGGAGCCGGCGTCTTGCTGCAGGATGGGCCGCCCGCCCCCCCACCTCGCGGCCGGCTCGCCCCGGGCGGAGCGCTCCCACCTACTGCATCACCGGTGGTGCTGAACTGGACAGCTCCCCGCGCGCCCGCTCTGCGCGCTCCGCGGCTCGCAGCGCTGCGCCGGCTCGGAGGGGCGCGCGGGCCAGAGTCCTGGTCCCCGGGGGCGGCCGGGCCGGGCAGAGCGGGGGCCGCCTGGCTTCCTCTGACTCCTCTTCTCAGACCTAAAATGAGCGCTCTCCCGGGCTGCGGGAGCTTAGAGGAAGGCGTAGCTAGAGATCGCTGGCTCCCTCTCCCTCTCTCTCCCTCTCCCTCTCCCTCTCTCCCTCTCCCTCTGCCTCTCCCTCTCTCCCTCTCCCCTTCCCTCCCCCCTACCCCCTTGGTGTTTCTTCCAGCTCAGCCTCCTTCTCATTCCATCTCTACGTGCCCAGAGCTTCAAATGCAGCCCTCCCATCATAATCAGACGGGCACAAAACTTCAACCAGCCGTTTCTCTGCCTGGAAGTGGGTAATTACGGACCGTGTGTGTGTGTGTGTGTGTGTGTGTGGTCCTCCACTTTGCTTTTAGGGTGATTTGTTTTATTTTACTGGCTTAGTAGCTGCATCTCCTTTTGGGTTGTACCCCTCTGTCTCTTTGTCTCTGGCTCGCGGGGAGTGGGCACTGAGTGCCCTGTCTGTCTCTCTGTAGCTTTGCGTGAAATTCCAAACCTTACTTCTCTAAGCAGACATTTTGGAAAGATTATTCATAGAAAAGGGGTGAGAAAGGCTATGGGCAACTGGGGCTTGGGCCGCGAGTTTTCATCTCAAGGATAGATATGTTTGCAGGAGTACTAGGTGAAATGTGAGTCCTTCCAAGTTTCCTCTGTCACTCATAAATGGGACTGGAAGAGATAAAAAGCAATCTCCCTGCTATGAACACCAAAGCACGTAAGCCCCCTCTCGCTCAGCAGCACTGTTATGCTGGGGTAATTACAGCTAGACTATTTGTTTCTCTATGTGCGTCCTTTCCTTATTGAGACCCTGGGGAAAAAAAACCACGTTGATTGCTGCTGCTGATTACATTCTTTCTCTGATCAGTTTCAGAGTTAAGTGAAGCAGAGTGGATGAAGCATAATGTGGGTGCAAATCCATAATGGGGTGCGGGAGAGAGGTATGAGTCTGATGGGTCTGTTGGGGGTGGTTAGAGATCTTTCAGTCTCCTAACTCAATAACTCCATACTTTCTCAAGATAATTTGATTGATAATTTCTGAGTGATCTAATGATTATCCAAAAGTACGCAGATGACTGAATCAAAGAGTTTCTTTGGTTGGTGCAAAGCCCATTGCCTATCTTCTTTCCCTCAGCTCTGGAAAGAGTGGGTCTGCAGGTAGAGGCAGTGTACCCTTTAAGTCATACAAAAACTACCTGTTTCTCCGCCCTGCACGGAAGTTTGCCTTCTCCCACTCTGCTCCTTTGTCAAAAGGAGGGACTCCTTCAAGGGGAGATTGCTAGGTTTCTGGGCCTGGGAGAGAGTCCGGTGTCTGGGGAACAGAACCAGGCCCTCTGCAGTGCCTGCTAAGGTGCCTTAGGGTACAGCAAGGACTATGTCTGCAGGCCAGTGATTCCTCTGCTTTGGTCTCTTGACTCTGCGGATGGAATCAGGGTGGGGAATGGCTAGTGTACTGACCTTAATGTGCAGGGGAGCTGGCAGTACAGTGGTGGGGTGAGGGGGATGGGCGTGGAGGTGATTTCCTTGGCCACTGTCCTTGAGGAAGCTGTGATGCGCTGGCACTTAGGCCTCTGAAGTCACCTTGGTCTTTTGGGGGGTGAGGAGCTGCTGGGTGTCACCACATGCTTGACCTCACTGACAACTGTCACCTTGGCTGCCTCTGACCTGTCCAGGAAGTCCCTCCAGACTAGAGACAGAGGCCTTCCTTTTACTCCTACCCCTTTCAGACCAACCCTTGAACATTTTACTCCACCCTCTCAAAAAAAACCCAACAACCCTAAAAACAAAAGAAATACTAGAGAAGTTCAGAAAACTATGTCCACAGGACCTGCAAACCTCTGAGCCACAGATGGTGGCTGAAGCTTTAGCAGCTTTTCTTTAATCTTCTAGCCAGGTCACCACTGAGAAAGGGACAGGGGAAGGGGGAAGAAGTAACAGTCCCTTTGACATCAGCATGGAGAAAGGGGAGGTTTCTGGGGACAGAACAGACCTGGGGGCTCAGCTTCACTTTGCTACTTGGGAATTGCAGGACTTCAAACCACTTGGCCACTCAGAGCCTCAGTTTCACCAGATACAAAATGGGCTCTTAAGTACTTGTCTACTCCTGTCTGAGACGTCCCCACTATTCCCTGCTTTTGATCACCAGGGCTCATATCCAGCCCTCTGTCACCATGGTTATTGAACTTGGGTGTGCGTGTGTACTTTCCCCCATTGTCTTGGAAGCCCTCTGATCTGAGGTCAACAGCTGGGGCTTACTCCCCATTATGTCTTTGAAACCAAATACAGGGCTGGCTCCACAGTGGATGTTTGATAAAGGCTGAGTGGTTCTAGTGAAGATGAAACTGTGTAAGACAGGTGAAGGGCTTGGTGCACAGGGTCACTCAACAAAGGAGAATTTCTTCCCATTTCTTCTTTCCTTCTCATACCCAGAATGGTCTCCAACCTCTTCTGTGGAACCCTTGTGCCGCTCCCTTAGCCTTCCCAGCTAGCTGGACTTTGTAGGTTCTTTCTGCAACTGAGGCAGAGCTACCCAGGAAGAGCTGGCTTAGCCCACTAGATGCTCGGGACCCACCAGGTGCGTGTACTTTGTGGCTGCGGTAGGAAGCTCTTGGGGAGCAGCATTGTGTGCCTGCAGCTTGTTACTTGGGAAGGGCTTAGAGGAAATTAGCTGAAATGCCACAGGCCTATTTTGAGCTGCTTCTTTGATGGAGTGGAAATAACATGGGATTTGGGTGCAGCAGACCTGGCCTTGAAGCACAAAGCTGCCATTTCCTCATTATTTGACCTTGAACCTCTCTAGCCACTCATCTCCTCATCATCTATCAAGGAGGACCAGAATAAGAGTGCATGGTTGGTTGTCAGGGCTACATCTTAACAACAGTGACACCAGCTAACATTTAGCGGGCATCTGTAGTGTCACAGTGCCCTAGCATGGGACACTGATCCAAGTTGAATCCCGCAACTGTCCCAGCAGAAGGGACCATTACCATCTTACAGGTGAGGAATCTGAGGCACGTAAGGGTTTTAAATAGCTGGCATAAGGTTATGGAGTTAATGAGAGGCAGAGCTAGGAGCTGAATCCAGAGCCTGTCTTGAAAAACTACATCTTGACCCAAGACACAAGCTTTCTGGCTAATGGCTTACACCAAGGCTTTTGACTTAGCACTTGGATTTGCAAGCTTTCTGGAGTACCTCCTAGGAGCAGGGCATATTCACCTCAGACACTCACACTTGACTCTCCAATAATCTTCCACACGCATGTTAATAACTTTTGCTATGGGCCAGTTAACAAAGTCTGGAGGTCACACCCAAAGTCCCAAGGTCATCTATGAAGTAAGCGGAACAGCACAGCCTGAATACTTGGCACCACTTCAAGTACTACAACAAGAAGTCCAAAGTCGAGTCATTCATGCATTCACTTAAAGGACTGAGGACCTACTGCGTGTCAGGTGTGTGCTAGTTCCTGGCAATGCTAGGTAAGGTAAACATGGTCACTGCCCCCAGGGGCCTGCAGACAAGCAAGAGGAAAGGACTGCTTACTCAGTAGGGAGCCACACAGCCATGGAGTGGATGAGAGGATGGATGCTGTGGCCCTGAGCAGGAGAGCAAACCAAGCTCAGGAGTGAGAGGCATTTCTCCTGAGGACAGGACATTTAAACAGAGTGTGGCGATGAAGAAGAGGTGGCCAGGCCATATGGGCGTGGGGAGGTGGGCGGGAGGGAGCTGGGAAGGGGACAGACGCTGCAGACTGGGAGCAGCTCCTGTAAAGGTCAGAAGCACAAGGAAAGATGACTGGCTGGTGTGAAGGGAAAAAATTATTCAATGTGGCTGATGCTGAGACAGAGACAGGAAATGTTTTAGAGTAGGGGTTGGCCATGGAGGGGGAAGTTGGAGCATAAGGAACAGATTGGAGGTGGCTGGTGGAATATGGGAGGCAAGACCCAACTTGGAAATAGAGACCAGGTGGGAAGCCAATGATAGCCGTGACCTGGGCAAGTGTAGGGGCAGTAGGGGCAATGCAATGGAATGAAGCAGAGGTGAGCAGGGGTCTTAGGGAGAAATCCCAGTGCCTACCGGTATCCAAATGGAGATGGGTGACCAAGGGGCAGGGCAAGGGAGGGGTGTGGAGGGGGAGGGAAGCTGGACTTTGGCTCTGGTCACCTGCCTAGTCTTGCTGCGTTCTGTGGCTTCTTTGCTCCCTGCTCCCATCATCTCCTCTCAAAATGCTGGCTGGTTAATTAAGAATATATACAATCCACCCAATTATATTCTGGTCCTTTTAGAATGGGAGACTCATGCAGGCAGGGAGTTCAGTTTACCTTATTCATGCCCTATTTCCAGCCCTTGAGCAATACCTGGACCATAGTAGATGCTCAATAAAACGAATTCTTCTATTGATACAAAGACACAAAGACACGTTTCCTTTGTGCTAGGTGTAGTGCTGGGGTGCTAGATGAGATGCAGATGAAATTAAAATGCCCAAATCAGAGAGGTTGGCAAGTAAATTGCTAATCCAGGACACTGATCAGGCTGGGAGAGAGCCATGGATGACATGTTTTGCTGTGTGTCCCCACAGACCCCAGGCTTGTCTTCCTGAGGGTGGCCTAGTGATCAGGCTCAGGAAGGTCCACATGACAGACCTTCAGTATAAACCTGGCACATGTCCAAGGGCCAGCAGCCCACACTCTACCTGCTGGCTTCTCCTCATCTTTCCTAGCACCCTCACCTCTCACAGGTTTTTATTTTATTTCCAGTATAAGTGCAGCAGCTCAGTGCTACTATGATAATCACCACTTGCTACTTCCAGGGAGCTTGGTGCAATGTAGGCAGATGGGCCAGGAAAGCCCCTGGGTCAGCGGGCAGAGAGGTGGAGCAGAGGGAGGCGATGGGCGCTCCTGGCTGGGGCATCCCAAAGGTGTGACCCGGAGCTCTGCCCCGGAAGGAGCACGACTCCTGGAGATGCTCAGGGACCTGAGAGGGGCAAGGAGGGCTTCAGTGGCCCCTGGGCCTTGTGGATCCTGCAGAGGGGGCAGGACTAGGGGACATCAACTGGGGAGCAGACCCCCAATGCCAGCATCAGGTCTCAGTCCCACAAAGTATTAGCAGTGGCTTCAGCCAAGTGACAGCATCCCACTCTGTCTGGAAAATGTCTGATAATTAAATAAAATAACATGGAAAGCCTCCTTCCTGGGCCTACTCCATGGTAAGCCCTAGATAAATATTAGCTACACGTGGCGCTCCTATAGGCTGTTGTGTGCTTTGAATACAACACGGAAGCAGAAAAGATGTGATCCCTGCCCAGAAGCCACCAGGCCCAGTGGAGGGAGCTTGAAATAATGTGGCAAACAGGGTGTGGGTGCGGATGAGGGAGACAATTTGGGTACTTCCTGAAGAGGGCAGGTGACGCCACCTGGGGTTCAGGGAGGGCCAGAGGAGGTGGGGGCAGGGGAGCTGGGTTGATAAAGAACAGCTGAACCAGGTAGAGCGGGCCAGAGAGGGGTTTCTAGGCAGAGGTAAGAGGTCCTAAGAGATGGCTGTAAGACATTTGCTCCAGAAAAGTCTGTTGAACACCTACTCTGGGCTCGAGGCACCCCATGCAGCCAGCCTGGTATCCTCTCTGCTTCTGGCAACAGACACTCCAGGAAGCCGAGGTTTCCACTGCAACCACAGTGGGAGCCTGGGGCCTTGGAGGCAGCTACAAGCTGCATGATTCTCCAGCGCATTAGGAGAGAACCAGCAGAGCTGGGCAGGGAAGGGAGGTGGTCCTTGGATCCAGCACAGGCCTGCTGTGTGCCAGGCTCTGAATGGTGCATGGAAAGGTGCAAGAAACAAAGTTTGTTGCTACAATATGGCTGAGGGTTTGAGGCCAGCTTGGGCCCCACAGTAAGCTCAAGTCCAGGCTGAATTACTTACTGAGACCCTGTCTCAAATAAAGCAAGACTGACCAACCAGCCAACCAGCCAACCAGCCAACCAGCCAACCAACTAACCAGCTGGAGTCTTTGCCTGGCAGGAACAGATGACTGAATATAGGATGATTGAGGGACACTGGGGGGGGGTGGTGGAGCACAGCAGGAAGGCTTCCTGGAGGAGGCAGCTCCTTTCTGATTGGATAGCAAACGCTTAATCTGAGTCCTCCATTGGCAAAGACACCGAACTCACCAACTGGTGACTCCTGTCAGTCTTTTCCTAAGGAAAGAGGTGCCAATCTCATTTGAGGCAGGGGTCCCAGGGCCAGCATGTGAGAGACTGGAAGGGAAGTCCAGGGCCTCAGCCTTTCCTCCCAAGCTCTTAGAAGGTGGGCTGGTCATGCTACCTCTCTGAGTCTCTGTTTGCCCATCTGTCCAGTGAGTGCAAGGGTGGCATACAGGGAAGTTTACATTCAGAGAGCTTTGCTGTTGCTGGGTTCTGCCCAGGGCACCCCCAGTGCACAGGGCTGACCTGGCTCCCCTGAGTCAAATCCACTCAGGACTCTGGATGCCGGTGGATGTGAGGTGGCCTGGGACTGGATCCCCTGTGGGCCGGGTCTATAAGGAGCCATAGGGAGTATAGGCAAGGTCCTGTGTCCTGGCCCCTGCTGGACGTCATGCGGATCACATTTCTCTCTCTCTGCAGCAGCCTCCTGTTCTGTAACATGTGGGTCAAACCATGAGATCACCGTGCGGTCAAGCCAGGGCCCTTGCGCATGGGTGTTATCTGCAACCCCATCCCAGGAGCTCCCTATGCACCAGCATGGTAGCCTCTGGAAGGGCCTGCTGCGAATTCAGAGCCAAAAGCCCCCCAGAGGGCCTTCACAGGCCTGCAAGGGCAGACTCCTGCCCCAGAACAGCACCAGCCAGGCCCGGTCCCATAATAGCTTCACCAATCCTGAGCTCTCCCTGCTACATAAGTGTTACTTCCCTGCCTCCTCTGAGGAGTCCTGAGTCGAGAGCCTGGGTCCCTGTCCCCTGTGCTCATCAGTGTGTCATTTGCATCTTGCATAGAGCTGCCACAGACCAGGCCTTCAATACTGCACCTCCTTAAATATGGGATGGGGCGGGGGAAGGAGGGAGAAAAGTGGAAAAACTAATACTAGCTGAATATTCTATTTGCAGATGGGAGAATCCCATTGGCCATCCAGGTGCCATGACCATACTAGGCACCATACTAGGTACGCACGGACCATGAGCATGGACCATACTAGGTACGCTTCTCTTTGTGTGAACTCACTTCTCCACAGTCAGCCCTTAAGGGAAGTTCCTCCATGATGCTTGTTTTGCAGATGAACAACTCAAAGCATGGAGGGGTTAATCAATTTGTTCAAGGTCACACAGTGAAGTACTGTACGTGGTAAAGTCAAGGTCCCAGCCCCGAGGCTCCTGTACTGGAGTGCTTCATATTCCAGAAGAGATCACCTGCGAGGTGTGGACACAACCTCCTTGAAGGCTGCTAAAACCTCGGAAACTGGGGCTTGGGGAAAGTGACCACACCAAGCCCAGTGGTCAACAGATGTCAGAGCCACAGTTTGCATGAGCTCTGCCTGGCTGTGAAGTCCTGGCCGATGCACAACGCAGCCAAGGTTCTAGAGTGGTCAGCGGCAGTGTGGGTCATTATTCCTTCCCTTCCCCTTGACTCAGAGTGACAGATAGGTACACACTGAGCCCTGGCCATCTTCCCAGCCCTGAGTTGAGCTGCAGGGCTGCCATTGAGACTCGCCTTGCTGCTGAGGGGGTTGTATTTGCTGGGAGGCCAAAGTGAACCAGGTACTGCACAGACATGGTGTCCAAAGATAGAACTAAGGTGCGTGACCACATGGAACCTCCTTCCTTGCCTTAGGACTTCCATGTCTTCAGGTGTTGTGTTGCGGGCAGTAATGATGAGCCCTTGGTACTCTGTGCTTTCATTCCTAACCAGTACCGTGGTCTGTATCCATAGAGGGCTCCAGGGAAGCAGGGAGTTGTTGCCTTTCCCTGCCTTGAACCTCACCCCTCATCTCCCTGACATCCCCAAAGCTCTCCGCAATGAGGTACAACTGCATGCCCTTCTTCCCCTCTAAGGGGACGCTTTCTGTGCTGTGCATTCTGCTGCTTCTGTCTCTTTCACTAACCTGTAAACGGATCTTCTGCAGAAGAGCACAGGGAGGCTGACGTCCCACCTGGCTGTCCTTGCTTCAGCAGCCTTCTCTCTTGCTTGTCCTTTCACTCCTGACCTGCACCCCCCAGCCCTTCTTATCTTCAGGAACCACCTGTGTGTTTCTTCCAGTTCAGACAAATGAGAGATTCAGAAGGCCCTTTCGCAGACACCTTGCACATGCTGTACACATTTTCATGTAGAGGGCCGGGCCACTGTTTTGCACATGGAGTTTTATGAGCCACCCTTTCTGCATCTTGCTGTACTCATTCAAAATGACACTTGCGGGAACCCCTCCAAGTCAGTTGCAATCGCTCTAATTCAATCCTTTAATGCAGCATCATATTTCACAGCGAAGAAGTACTATAATTTCTTCCCCCAGTTTTCTATTGACAGGCATTCACTTTATTTCCTGTTTCTTACCCTCTGCTATAAACAGCACTGCAATAAACATCCTTATACATACATCCTTTCTACTCGAGCTTTTATTTTGATGGGTCAGATTCCCAGGGGCAGGATTGATCAATTGACGGGCCTATGTAGTTTTTACTTGAGAGGATGTTGCCAGATTGTTTTCTAAAACTGCTACAACACTTCATGATTCTCCAACAATTCATGGCAGCTTCCCTGCAACCACTCCAGCAATAGGTGTTAGCATTATTTTTTAACTTTGCCTGTCTGATGGAGGCCAAATAAATCTCATAGTTACTGTAATTGCTATCTCCAGTACAACTAGTGAGTTTGTGCATATGTTCCTATGTTTGTTGGCCATTGGGATCTATGCTGTCTTGTCTGTTCTCATCTTAGTCTGATGCAAATCATCCTTAACCACTTTTTAAAAAAATTTTATGTATTTGGCACAGCGTCTCACTGTGCAGCTCAGACTTGTAGTGATCGTCCTGTTTCAGCTTCCCCAGCGCTGGGATTATAGGTGTGCATCACCATGCCTGGTCTCGGTGGCTGGCTCAAACTTGAGGGTGGGGTCAGTGAGGCATGCGGTGCCAGGGATTGAACCCAGATCCCTGAGCTTTCCAGGCAGATACTTAGACCACTGAGCTATCTCCCTGGCCCCTCCTCATCCATTTATCAGTTTGTAACAGCTCTCTGCATGTACAAACATTAAGCTTTTGCTTGACATCTGTGTTGCAAATAGTCTTATAGTAAAATCACTCATTTCTGTATTGATATTGAGAATGACATCTGCTGCCATGAAAGTAATTTTTGTGTAATAAAACATGTCTCTTTTTAAATACAATATTTTTAAATACATGAGACTCCCCTTACCCTCTCTTTCAAGGTATTTATGCCTTTATTTTTATTTA
>NDGM011183746.1:0-26029 GCA_002564305.1 Octomys mimax | reverse complement strand
GAGATTTATTTCATTTTTAAATATCCTTTTAACAACAGTGTAATATTTTGTTGCCTGGAGTAACAAAACATTATGTAGTCATTTCTGGATCATTTATTCCTAACTGGAAATCTAGAGATTAGTTTAGCAAAATTGGCAAAAAAAGATGAAATTATTGTCTGCCAGTTATTCATTTGGCTTCAACCTCCAATGTAGTTTGGCAAAGCACTTCTTAATTTGGAATTGTGTCCATCATGAAATTTGTAAATTTGTTTTTGATTTTCTAATTTTGATTTCCATTTTTTTCAGGGCTGGAATTTGAAACCAAAGAATTGATTGTTATAAAAATTCTCTAACACTCAGCTTTTAGTCTCTCAGCCCAAAATTCTAAATATTATGTAAAATATTTTTCCTTAATTAGTGTATTTTGGGAACCATCCTTAAATCTTTCCCCTAAAAGGAGTATCTCAGACAGCACCTTGAGTTGTATCTATTCCCAGAAATAATTTTGGAATCCTTACCTCTACCCATGAGTAGAAATATATTCAGTTTTTGTATCTGGATTCTGAAATATCAATGATGCCTTTGTTTGGTATTTGTTGTTGTTATTGTTGTTTTTAAAGAGAGCACAAATTAGACTTAATATAGAACAATTATGAATGATACAGAATTTCACTTAAAGTAATATGAGCTTCACAGTATTTGTTGTAATACATGGTGTTGTTTGCCAATAAGTTATTTGTATTACCTGATACATTCATGTTAAATTGGAAGAAGAAAGAAAAAAAGAAGGAGATGTATAACACATTAAGAGTAGGAAAAGTACAATTGAAAAAAGAAAACAAAACAAATAAAGCATTGTCTGCTCCTTTCCATAGGCCAGCAGAAATGCACGGTACAGTTGTCCAAACCATCCTGCTTTCATACCTAGATATATCTCTTTCCTACTCCCTCTTTGTTCTCCTCAACTCCATAACTCTTTCCTTTTGAGTAACTTCATTCCCTTTTCCCAGTATCTATTGTACCCTTCGGATTTCATTTTTCTCTTTCAGGTTCTCACACAAAGGAGACAATACAATGTTTATATATATGGGTTGATTTATTTCACTTAAGAGTATGTTCTCTAGTTGTATTTATTTATTTATTTATCTATTTATTTATTTATTTATTGAACCGAGTATCCATTTATTGACAAAAGACTCAAATTAATCATGTTTTATCATTTAGTAATACACCATTGTGTAAAAATGCCACATCTTTATTTATTCCTCAGTTGATAGGCATCTGGGTTGTTTCCAGGATTTAGCTATGATAAATTGTGCTGCTATAAACATGGGTGCATGTATATCACTGTGGTATGAGGTTTTCAGTTCTTCTGGAAAAACATACAGGAGAATAGCTGACTTGAATGGGACCTCCAATCCTAGATGTTGAAAGAATCTCCACATTGATTTCCGTAGTGGTGGGAGTATTCCAGCCTGCACTCCCACCAACAGTGCAGAAGGGTTTCTCTTTCTCCATGACCTCTCCAGCATTTGTTATTGGCTGACTTCTTGGTGTTAGCCATTTAATTGTCTTTATCTGTCTTTTGCATTTCACTGCAGGATGTCAGATGAAGCCAGGCACCATCTTTAACCCTCTACCTGAATGTGTCTTCAAACTACCTGCTCTTTGGTGCATTTTCCATATCACTGAGGCCAGCAGACACTGTGCATCCAGCCAGCCTAATAAGGGTCCCTCCCTCTGACTACCAGTGGCCGCTATCAACTCCTTGTTGCAACCACCTGCAGGGCTACCAATTTTCAACCACCTTTCAGAACCAGGGCTGTTTCCACTCAGCCTAAAGTCCAGCTATGTACTGTAGGTTTTGTCACATCTATGCATGAGTTCCAGGACAAACATCAGTTCTCATTCTTTGCTTTATTCATTCATTTTTGACACTACTTGGGATTGAAGCCAAGGCCTTCACAATGAGCTACATCTCCAGTTCTTTTTAATTTTTAAAAAATCTACTGATAAGATCTCACTGAATTACTTGAGGCTGGGCTCAAGATTGTGATGCTTCTTTGCCCTCCCAGAGTGCTGAGATTGTAAGTCTGAGCCCCTACTCGGCTGCGTTCTCCACTTTTGTGTGACAGAACGCTTCCCAATCAGCTTCTTAGCCCCAGTGCCTTTATGCTTCCTCGCCACGTGGGCCAGCAGTGCAGGCAGTGCCTAGGGCCTGAGTGCCACATGCCAGCGGCCTACAGTTTAGTGCACTCCACCCGCAGGGCATTCCCGAGTCCTGGTCTCTGTAGAGCCAGGCACTCAGCATTCTTTCCACCCTGAAATCTCGATGAAACCCAGAGTAGATTTGCTACTGCCCATCCTAGCAGGAAAAGTACCTGAGTATCTCCATGTTCATGCATGTGCTAAAGATACCATCATGGGTGCAATATGTGAGGGTTCACACGTGGACTCTGAGGCTCCTCTCTGCCCACCCAACCTAAGGAACGGGAGGCCCAGCAAGCCTGATGCACTCCTGTGGTGACTAACACAGATGCCCTATAGACAGAGTAGACCCATCTGAGTTCTCTAGAGCCAGTTCTGTATTCTGGCCATGTAGTTCAAAATTCCTTGGCTGAGGTGATTGTATTAAAAATTGGCTGAGGTGATTGTACTAAAAATTCCCATCAGTTTTTTGAAAATAGCAGTTAATGTGTACAATTCTTACTTTGACTAGCTCTGTATACTGATATCTGTGATCTGAGCAACGTACAATGAGGACAGAAATGTGTAATATAAAACCCATACTTGAGTACCTTTAATCTTGGTCTCCTAAATGTGTACAGTTTCTAATATCTTATCAATTATTAACATATTCTCTTTAAATTTTTTAAAAAGATAAAAAAGAGTCTAGAACAAAAACTTAAGGCTTCTTCAAAGCAATTGGTAATATGCAATCATATGTCCAATCTTATATAACTATATCTGTTAATCTGAGCAACAGATTTGATGATAAAGGTAGATAACGTATCCACCATTGTTAATCAGCTCTTCTTTATTTGAAAAATCTGTAACATATGTATTGTTGTATGTTATCTTGTTTCTGTCTGTTTCTGATTTTTTATTCTTGCTTTAGTTTTTACTTCTCAAAATAAAATTTAATTTAAAAAGTCCTCAAAGTAGATTATGTACAACATGCACAAGTTCTCCTAAAGGATGACAAAGTGAATCTTCACAAAAGTGTACAAAAATAAATATCAGCAATGGCAAAATTACTTAATAAAAATAATAATGAGCTGGGCACAGTGGCACAGAGCTGTAATTCAGGAGGTTGAGGCAGAAGGATCACAGTGAGCTCCAGGCTAGTCTGGGCTCCATAAGAGACCTTGTCTTAAACACACATACACACACAATAATAATAATAATAATAATAATAATGAGAATTCTGCTTTGCAGAAAACTGGCTCATCTATTTCTCCCCTTGTAAAACAAAAAGGGAAAGGAAATCAATCTCATTTGTTTCTCCACTGCAGGTTTGTTGGGTCATTAGCATATTAAGACAGTTTCATTTGGTTGTAATGTTTTAGAAGACATAAACCTGAAGCATTAGGGGAAAGGAATGATAAAAATAATGATGTTCATATTTCATCTTTTTTCTTAACAAGAGTGTCATTTAAAAACTATTATGCTAACCATAACTTTTAGTGAAGCATGATGTTAGAATATTTTCTGAGCTGCTGATAATACTGTGTGTTTGCCTGTGTTTTCAGTACTGCAGCTGACTCTAGGCCCTGCTGTACAGCAGGTACGGCCTCTAGCACTGTCACACCCCAGCCCTGTTAATACTGGTCTGATATCTATCTTGCACTATATCTCATACATCTCACAAAGTTCCAAGTCCTCTTTGTAGATCAAATCGAGACCCAGGTAGGAGGAAGGAACTGCACGAGTAAACAAAGGAGGCACCCAGGGAACTGAATGACAGGGAAAGGCGGTGTAAGATGCGTGTTCAAGTTGTCAACTGGCTTCTTTTAGCATCCTGCAGCACAATGCTAAAGAAAGATGTGCTAAAGAAGAAAGTTAAATGGTAAGTGCTGCGGTTTGCTAAAACATCTTCAGATTTGTCCCCAGATGACTAGAAATTCTTCTAAGAAAGTAAAAGAAAGAGTGAGAGCATCTCTTTCATTCCATAGCATTCTCCATATGTGAGGCAATCACAGGTCCCTCTCTGCCCTGTTTCATGTTTTAATGTTTTATTGTTGCTGTTGTTTGCTGCTGGTTTTTATCTGCCCAAGAGAGGCAACATTGCTGAAGCAGTGACAAACCATAGCTCCACTGAGAACAAAAGAATCAGGAGGCCCTGGTGACACGAGAGTGCCCACAAGGAAGACAGCTCGGGCTCCGTGCCTCTCTGTTAAGCATCCCATCAGCTGTTCCTGAGTTTCTTTCTTGGGTGCTTGGAGCATAGTCCACTCATCCCAGTGGAAGTATAGCTTTCAGTTTCAACAAAAGCCTGCTCCCAGGCAGTTTCTAGGATCCCAGTGCATCTTTAGCCCACAGCCCTGACCTCCAGAGGAGGCGACCTGGGTGAACAGCCTCTTTCTCTTTGCTCTGCTCCATTTGAACTCCTGTTGAGTTCACCTCTGCATTTTCTGCCTGTGACATTTATAGAGAGCCCCCCCGGGGCCCAGTAGAACCCTCCCCTTCCCTCCTGTTCCCTGAGGACACAGAACAATGACCAACTGTGGTTGCCTCTGAGCTTTCTTGGTGCAACTTGGGGATCAATCTATGATCCCAAGTTGCTGGCTCCATGGAGGAGAAGACAAGAACAAGTAAACAGCCTGGGGGGGCGCTCTTGGCCACCAAAAAACCAGAGAGCGGGGAGTGAGGCTCCCTCCAAGACACTGATAGAGACAGCCCTGGGTGGGAAGGTGAGAAGTGAGTTGCACCACAACCAGTGGAACTCAGCCTACACTGCCACACCGGCTTCAGTCCCGTGCACGTTTATGCTGCTCACATCAGGCACCTGTCAGAAAGCAGTGTCCGTGGTGCAGGAGAGAACAAGGCCGAGGTGCTTTCTGCACACAGACAGGAAGCCAGCCAAGGGGCTGCCCTGAAGTCACCAGAAATAGAGGGGAGATGAACCATTCAGAAAAGCACTGTGTTCATATAGATTTTATGAAATCTAAATCCTACAAAACGTTCCTCAGATTTAAAGTTTAAAGGTAAAGGATGAGTCCGTGATAGATAACTAAGGTGATGGACAAAGTGTGACAGATAGAATGGGATGGGAGGAACCACAGGCAGGATGAAGAGCACTGAAATACAGGAAAACCTGCCAATAGCTGGGGTGCTGTGGGGTGGCTTGAACAAGGGGTACAGCATCACCCGTGACAACAGATAGGAATTCTGAGTCAGCCAGTGTCTCTGCCTGCATTGATCAGTGCAGGTTGAGTCCCAGGGGTGAGCGAAGCTCTCCACACGTTGATGGGAGCTCTTCTAATGTGTGCGGTTAGCACTAGACCAAGAAATGTTGCTGCAGTTCGGGTTCACCCTTCCACCACAAGCAGAAGAAAGGTTCAGAGCCATAAGCTCATGTGCATCCATTCTGGGAGTGGCAGGGCTGGGGCATAACTCCATCTCCCTGGCTTCCAAACATTTCCTTAGCTCTCTGAGCCTCTTGCTTCCCCACCTGGCAGAGCCAAGGTATTGTCTCAGTACACCCTAGATCCCTTCCCCATCACAACTCAATTTAGTGCATCCTAGGATGTCCTTAAACCATGACCTGTGTTCATGGAATTTTCTTCTTCAGTGCTTCATACGTACAAGAAAAATCTTAATCAGCCAAGAGTGCTGGCATGCACCTGTAATCACAGTACTCAGGACGCTGAGGCAGTAGGATCTCAGGGAGTTCAAGGCCAGCCTGCATTACATAAGCAAGTTCAAGGTTAACCTGCACTACATAGTGAGACCCTGCCTCAGCTAAAGATGGAGAGAGAGAGAGAGAGAGAGAGAGAGAGATATCTGTGTTAGCACTATCTTCAGATCTCTGTTAGTACTTCATCTATGCCCAGTGGAACTCACTGAGAGGAAATTCATTCAATGTGCTATAACCCTGAAAGAAGGAACTGGAAACTTCCACAATACATTGTGCAAGGCAGGTTTCCTGGCTTTGCTGTGCTGTTGTGGGTAGGACACAGCACACTGGAAGCATCGCCGGGTAGGCTTATCTCGTCCAGCCAATCCCAAGCTCAAGGGCCTCTCTTGGAGATGTTGTCCTTAGCTGGACCAAGACCTTGAGGAGATGCCCTGGAGGAAAGCCAGGGAAGCCATCTTGCCAACCCTGCTTCTGGCTCACTGCTCCATGGTTGTGCTGTGCTCTCAAGCTCAAGTCTCTCTGAGCCTGAACTCAACCAGCTGTGGAGCACGCAGCTCAGGCAGCATTTCTGCGGTCAGAGCTGCACTGAGCCCAGGAACTGCCACAACCTGATTGTTCCGATTACTGGGTAGTGTTTAAAACCTCCCACAAGACTCTGAATGCAACTTTGAAGATAAAACAGAATTCTCAAACATTAGCCTGGTCATCTTTCATTTCTGTGCCAGGTAGAAAACCTGTGCTTATCATTCTGGCATGGATCTATCAGACACTTGGGGAAAGCTAAAGGAAGAAGAGTTTTAAATGACTTCTAAAGACAAAAAAGGATAAGATAAATTTTCCACTCAGTACAGGTGAAGGCATATTTGTGGCAGGAAGCTGCCTAAGTCTATAGCACCTTCCAAAGCATCTTCAATGCATACCCAGTTCGTGCAATCAGCAGGGGAGGGCTGGGAGGAGCATGACAGGCTCACAGCTGGAAGTGTCACCTGTGTGGCTTCCTGTTCTGAAAATTCTAATAATCATTTAAGATGGGCGGCATGCTCATTGCTACTTTGAAGCTATTCCTTCCAGTTACTTTCCCAAATGACATATAATTTCAAGTAAAAAATCATGGGATTTGGATCCTTCCTTTGGTACTGCTGAGTCCTCTGTTCTTTCCTCCACATAGAATGTGCTCCCTACAGCTCTAAATAACTAAGTATTAAATCTTTAACAGACTCACAGGACAAGAGAATTAGCAATCACATATTTGTGAAGAGAAGAGATGAAACTAAGCAGTGTTCAACATAAAGATTTAATAGCTTTTTACAGAACAAGCTAATTTCTATCATTCAAAAACATGTAATGTGGAGCTGCTTTAGAAAAGGTGCACCTTATGAGATGCTGCAGAAGTTCTGATTCCTGTTGTGAATTGCATTCGTTCCATGCACTTACCCAAGTATTCAGAGGGCCTGAGCATTTGTACGGCTATTGCTCAAATGTATTTTAAGCTACACCAGATTGTTTTACCTTAAAGTAGGATCTTTCTGCAGTTTCAACCTGTTAATACAGCATGCTCTTCCTGCTCCTCAGATGGCTGTGCAAGAAAGCAGCTGAAGATGAGGCCAGAGGTCAGCAGGTAGCCCAGTAGCCTGCTCGTGCACCCTGCCATTGCTGTGGCGATGAAATCGCCCCCATTCTGCACCTCCTCTCATTGTACTTTGCTGTATTTTTCAACAAATGTATTTCTGCTCTTCATCACCCTTCTTGAAGCCTTCCACACCCTACTATGCTCTGAACGTTAAATGTTGAAGCCTTGTCACCGAACCCTACCTCTTTGCTTCTCCATGCACCAGATATGTTCCTTGTGGGAAAACAATTGTCATTAGAGATAATTGTCTTGTACTATTCCTCTCTTCTGTTGTCCACCAAAAATATGACCTGATTTCAAGTGACAGACAGGCACAGAACATCCACAGACTATTCAGCATGCCAGGATGGGTGAGAGTTTGAATGTCCTTTCAGTAGAAGCAACGGTACAATATTTTGTCCAGGTAGTCATAATTCATACCAAGAGACTGAGATGTGTCATTTCAGATTTTTCTCTGAGGAAGAAAACTATTTAGATATTGAGAGTCCAAGGTCAGTGTTCTGATTCAATTCGCTGCCACTGAAGGTTTTAGTTACAGAAATTTTGTTGTCTTGTAGATGTAGTTAGAATCACCAGTAGGAAACATTGATAGCTTTATAGGACAGGTCAGGCTTCATGCAGCATAAAAGCCTTTGTCCACGAGGTCTAGTGTGAGTCTCTGATGAGTGACATAGAAGACATCAACACCCAGCATTTCAGATGTAGTGTAGGTGATGGATGCAAATTTTGATATTGGGATTATAGTAAATACATCTTTGATCTTTCCCTCTATTTCTTAGCACACAGCTCCTGAAACTTGTGGTGTCCTAAATATATTGGTCTAATGTCTGATCCCTGACCTGGGTCTTGAGGCAGAGCTTCCTAATCACTTGGAATTTCCTAGACAGTGGTAGTACCTTTTATTATAAATCTGTGACTCTCAGATGAATCCCAGATGGAGGTTGGCCACAAGATAAAGCCATGATTAGAAACTTGCAATTTTCAGCCTGAATTCTGTTTTCCATGGAGAAGAGAGGAACTAGAGACTAAATTAATTATTAGTCATGCCTATATGATGAAACATTTATAAAATTCCCTAATATATACAGAGAAGACCGCTTCTGTGTTGGTGAGCCTATTCATGCTCCAAAAGGGTAAGGAGCAGGGGAGGAAGCTCCCCATTAGAAACATTCAGAGACCCTGTCCTGCGTAATAGTATCCAGTTGTTTGTGTCATTTATCACGTCCTTTTCTAGAAAATGGTGAATTGTAACAGATCCTAATTTGGTTTCAGTGAGCCATCCTAGAAAATCAGCTGAAATTGAGTAAGGCTGATAGGAACTGCTGGTGCGTAGCCAAGTCAGAGTGAAGTTGCAGGTAAGCTGTTGTTGTTAATCTTGTGGGTTTCACAGGATTAAAAGACTCCCCGAAAGATGATTGGGCGCCCTGAGCATGAACTCCTCAAAGGGTCAGCCCACGGATGAGTTTGTGGCTGAATGGACTAGTAGGAAGTGGCGCCCTCTTGGAAGACACACTTGGATCAGTGTGAGGTCTTCAAGTAGTCCCTGGCCTCTTTCTCTTGGGCTCTGGTCCCTGGAATGAATTGAGCACTTTCTCTGTCATACTTTCTGCCACAGTGTCTCTACTTTGGACACCCTACTCGTGGACCAAAACCTCTGAAACTATGAACGCAGTAAACCAGTGAACCACTCTTCCTCTAGACTCTGCACATCCAGTGTTTTGTGCCAGATCAAGAAAACTGACAGCTGGGGGTGACATTAAAATTGAGCACAGTCTTATGGAACTGACCCTTCGACCTGTAAAGTCTATGAGACCTCCTGGAAGACTGTGTCAGAACTGAAATAACTGTAGCACATCCCGTTGTCACTTGCAGAGATCTGAAGAATTTGGTGTGGACACCCCTATCCACTCCCATTTTGGTGCCCAGAAGCCAAGTGGTGTATGTACAGAGACGAGAGTAAGCGACTCTTTCCTGAACAAAGCAATGTTATTGATCTTTGAGAATCAATTTCCATTTTAGCCTGAGTGCCGGAAGAGCGCTCACATGGCATGGCGCAAACATAACAGAATTCTCTTGCTTGTGTGGACACTCTTCTGAAAACTGAACTTGAAATTTGCTGTCACTGCCTCTTCATCTGTCCAGGTGCTTCCACAACTCCAGGGAAACGGGTGGGCCAGGGGAAGACATAATCTTTAAAATTCAATATTCCACAGTGGAAAAACATTAAGTGCCATTAACCAACACCAAGGCCAAGCTGTGGACATTTGTCTCCAGAGGAAATGTCCTTAACAAGCTGTCACCGACTGTCTTTTCCACATCTTGGATGTCTCCTGTTCAAAGTGATGATAAAAAATCAGTGTTGAGGATTGGTGCCACGAGATTCTGTCTTTTCCCTGCTGCTTAATAGCCATGTGCTCCTGAAAAAGTCACTCTGTCTCTCTAAATTTGTCTGTAAATGAAAATAAGAGTAAACACTTGAATAATTTCATGAAAGGAATAAAATGCCACCTGGATTTAGAAAGCTACAGTACTTTTGATAGACCATGAATGTAGGCTGCATTGTTTTGGATAAGTGCTTCTTCTGAAAGCACATTCACAGATAAGAACAGACCTCGGATTACAAGCCTTTGCAGACATGAGCAAATCTGGGAAGTTACGTAGGTGTCTGCTGGACCTTGCCACCATGTGCTGCTGGATGCTTACCGTGCAGCTTGGCAGTGCAAAGCCCAGCAGTCCTCAGTGAGAACTCAGTGTGAGTGGAGGCCAGAGCCTCAGCAGTGGTGATGTGGAGGGGCTGGGAGGAAGCGCCAAGGGGCAGACCCTGTGTGTCATGTCAAAGCTGTGTACAACTCACTTCCATGAACTTCTGAACGAATCTCACAAGCATTCTCACAGAATGGAACTCATTCATAAGTTGGGGACATACTGGCTTCTATTCTTCGATCTTTCATTGCTCAAACAAAACCCATTAATATACATTTCAGAAAAGTTTTTCTAAAGACAGAATTTTAGTTCTCTTTGACTAATATTAACTGTTTACTTGAAAATAATTCTGAAGTTATGTTTTTAATAATGCTGATGTTTAATATGTCATATGATTAATGGAATCAAAATATACGTATTAAATATAATTTTACATTATGCATGATGACATATTTTATTTAACAAATATATTGTACCTTAATCATAGGCTATGACTGCATGTTGTGCGTTACGTGCCATGTATTTTATTTCACAATACACTGATATATTTTTCTATTCTATTGTCAGGATTGCATAATGATCAATAGCATTTAAATTGTTAATTTTCCAATTATTTTACTTTTCCTATAGCCTCATAAAGATATCCATGTGGAAATGCTGGTGTGAAAGTAAAATTCAGAAAATCTTCAGCTAATAGCTCTTGCTAAGCTGCGAAGATGATTTGAAATAGCTACCCTGTGGCAAACTTTATATACATGCATTGGCTATTATTGTATATGTATCTACTATAAGTTATGGATTAGCTGTTGTGTATAAACTGATCTCCCATTTCAGTGAGTTAATCAATACACTCAGACAAAGGAGATGTGCCCTCTTTGTCACTGGGTTGACCAGTGCTGGTGTCAATACTGACCACACACCATTAAGAAGATGCATTGTGGCACTGATAAACTTTAAAAGAAAATTGAAAAATAGTGGAAACCCACGTGGAGGATTCTTTTGCTGTTGTTGCTGCAAAACAATTGCTGTCCTAAAATTCAAAATATTGTATCTTTAATGATATGCTTGAAATGAATATTGCGTGTATTATTTATATATTAAATTATGTTCACAAATTTTACTTTTCTGAACATGGTTAATCAACTTTGCCTGTGCATACCATGTAGAATGAAAGCTCCACATTCTCACTGAATAGTTTGATAATCAACTTGCCATACAGCAGTCTTAGGTGTTCAGGCTATTCTTGGCAGAAATATAGCATTAGAGACACCAGCAACAGACAATTGCGTTAACCATAATTTGTTTTGCCAAGTGTTGAATTAATCTGTATTTATACACAAGTCTTCTTTAGTGACAAGAAAATCCGGCACAGAATCTCATTAGTGCTCAGTGAATCTACCATCATTCCACAAATTCCAGCATCTGTACTGATCCTTCCATTTCCAACCTATCATTCCACCTCAGGGTTCAACACAGTTGATTCCATAAATCATGGGATCCATAATCTGAAATAAGATGCTTTTGGTAATTTGTGCTTTGCCACCCAGGAGTCCTCTGATGTCCTGTCCTTTTCTTTTTGGCTGAGGACATACAATTCCAGGAAAAGCTACTTGACAGACTCAAAGACAGTGAGCGCAGAAAGTCAGTATGTTGAGGAAAAGGATATTGAGATTGCATGTGTTGGGAGGTAGGAGGTTTGCATATAGTCTGGAGGACTGATTGGAAGTAGACACAGTGACTTGGACATATTAAATAGAGGTAGATTATATATCAGTCAAACTACTATTTGGGAATATTTAGGGGGCACCGTTTTGTGGAAGTCAATTTTCCATGAACTAATGGAAGAAGATGAATGATTTCTAGATGATTCATGTATATAACATTTACTGTGAATTTTATTTCTATTATTCTTACATGGCATCATATAATGAAATAATTATACAACTCCCCATAATACAGAGCCAGGTAAATAGAATAGTGGGCAGGCCATACACAGACTAAAATAAATGACAGTCTCAATTAGAGCCTACCACTAGATTCACCTGTATACTTGAAGGACATCAACTCATTTGCCACTGTAAGGACTGCCACCAGATGCAGGATAAGTATCACTTGCCACTCACCGATAGGGTTTTGATGTCGTCTTTATGCAGTTAAAGCTGTCCAACAATGTCCATCTGTGTTTGCAGCCACTGCTCAGTGCTAGCATCACCACCTCAGCTCCATTGATAGCATCAGACATTGGATTCTCATAAGAAGGGAGCAACTTCCATCCCTGGCATGCACAGTTCACAGTGCGGTCCACAGTGCTCTGAGAATTTGATGTCTCTGCTGATCTGACAAGAGGCAAAGCTGGGGAGAGAATTTAAGTGATGGGAGCAGCTGCAAATGCAGAGGAAGCTTTGCTTGCTTGCCTGTACTGGTCTGTGGCAAGGAAACTGAGGACTCCCAGTCTAGGCAATGGTCACACCAAGCTATGGTCATAGCGCAGCCAGGAGGAAGTCCCATGGCAGATGAGCTGAGGCTCACAGATGCACTTACAGCAGTCAGTGGTGTTGCTGCGGACCCAGGTGTGAGGAGTGCAGCATCTATGTTGAGAAGACTGGGGCAAAGCGGTCATGAAGAGGGTATTCTCTCGTGTTCGGAGACTGCATGCATTGTGTGCATGGCTGGGACACACTTAGACTTTCTATCACAGGCACCAATAGCAAAAATCATCAAAACAAACCAGAGTCAGAACAGAAAATGTGCCTTTCCTCCTGCAACTCAGCACCAGAGCTCTGAGTTAGGGAAATTTCTCCAGCCAGCATTGCCAGAGAGGTGGGGAGATGGCTCAGTAGAGTAAGTGCTTCCCCGGCCAGCGCAAGGGCCTCAGTTCAATCACCGGTTCCGCCAAAAATTAAAATTAAAATTAAAATTAAAAAAGCATTTCCAGAATCCTACTTTAGTCGTGGCCCTGCGCCTGCTGTTCAGAGGACTCCAATCAAGCTGCACTGTGCTTTCTCTTATTCATCTACCACCCAAGTTGGCTGTTTTTTGAGGCCTACCCATTTGTTCTTATTTTATGTATTTTCTTTGCTATATTTCTAGTAATACATAGCAAGTAGAACAGTACCTGAAGAGTGATGTGAACATCACACGTATGCCTGGTTCACACTCTCCTTCCTGTCAAACTTGTACTAATCACTTTCCTGCAGGACAGAAATACAGTAGCTTCCTCATTAATTTTAAAATACTACTTTCTGTAATATATATTTCAAATAAGTGTTCATTAAAGTTACCTAGTTTTGAACATTATGCAAACAAAATGTACTTCATTTTATCTTGCTAGCTTCTTTTCCTTTTAATACATTTGGAGACATATGTGACTACAGGGAGTTATAACAGTTCTTAATTGTTGCAATACACAATTCCATGGTATGAGCATATGCATATTAATTATGTTTAAATTTCTTAAAAAATTAAAGACTTATATCGAGTAGGAATAAGGCTTGCCACTATGATTTTTTTCATTTCTCCAAGAGGTTATGGCCTTTTTTTGCTTTACATATTTTGAGGCTATGATTAGATGTAAACAAACCGCATATTATTATCCATCATGTTCTTCTGACCAATAACCTTTCAAGACCTGCTAATGACTGTGACTGAGAGGTCAGCAATTCAGCAATACCAAGAGAAACTGCACGCAAATATCGCTTGGCTTACACAAAATCCACCTATTTCCTTCAGTGCGCTGTGTGCAGTCAATCTTAGCCAAAAGGCCAAGAAGTGAGTCAGTATGCTACACTGCAAGTGTGCGCCAGAGAGCACAATGTGTAGCCCAGTACCTCTCCAGCGTGCCTGATCTCTGCACACCATCAGGGTCATTACACCAGCTCCAGGAATGCTTGATGCGGCAAAAACCTCTCCCTGCCACGTGGTGCCTGCTGAGTGAACTAGCCAGGCACTCAGGAGAGGCCGACATTGGTGTCTGCAGTGGCTCACAGCCCTAGACGCTCCTGGGATACCCCCCATTCTACTGGCTCACATATGACCACCCGTAGGCTGGGCAACACTCGCCAGTATACCACGGGTTACATAAGTGGTTTACAACATACGCCACTCTTCATCACTGCTTTCTTAGTTACTCAAAACTTCTATTTTAATTCAAAACTTTAAAAAAAATCCACAACTTTGGGAGTTGAAGAATGTCTATTTCTTGGATAACGAAGGCATAAAGAACACGTTTGTCAATAGTGATATGCTGTATCTGTACTGGGATGAAGCTGTTTACAATTTTCACATGCTTAGAAGATAAACATTTATTCATCTCTTTTGAGAAAAGCATACTTAACAGTTGACTTTGAGAAAATCATGTTTTCAAGCATTGGATTAATTGTTGGGGTAAACTTGTTTACCAATCTAAATCGCAGCTAAATGTTCACATTTGCTTTTATTAAATTGCAGGATAAACAACCTCAACAAAAGTTCATTTTGCATTTAACAATCTACCTCCAGATTCCTTAGACATAAAATGCGTGTGCTGAAATTTAATTTATTTTTCTGTGTACACAGCTTTATTGTACTTCCTAACATTACAATAACTTTGATTAGCACACTGGTGTCAAAATGGGTCTAATTCATACAAAATTTACATTGATTTAAAGAATATCTTTATTAGGCTATTTCAGTGTAACTTACAATGTGCTTTTTTGGAATACCCCCTGCAAATGTCTCCTTTGTTCCTGTAGTGAGAATTAATTACAGTTTCCACTGTTAATTCATTAATTGACCAGTAGTAAATCTATTTGCTCCACAGGGGATGCTAAACTTTGGCCATTCTGCATGATCATTTGATGTTGAGTGAAGTCAGAAGTTATTTTCTAACTTTATCTCATTTTGTAAACAGATAGAAACACGTGTGTTGGGAACCCTGGAAGTGGTCCTGAACACACCCATCTGAGCACACCTCTGCACCAGGCCTCTTTTCCTCTTGGGTCCCCACTGTGACTGGATGGCGCCAAAAATCCAGTTCTTCTCTTTCCACGCTGTGCAATGCTGCCTGTCACCTAGACTGATAAAACTGCTGGAAAGGGAGGAGCCAGCGTTGCAGAAGATCTCCCGGAGCGTGTGTGAACTTCCTCGCCCAAATGCAATATTGCTCCTCCTCGAACTTATTTTCTATCTCCTAAAAATTAGGTTTCTTATTCTTTCAGTTACACATGCTATGTGATTAACTGGTTGGAAATGCCAATTTTTATATTCTATGGTGCTGCATTTAAGCTTATTTCTGGTGGGGGACCTAAAAATCCTAAAATGCACTCTTAAATGAAATGTCATTTATTTATTTTATTATTATTTTTTTGGCAGACCTGGGGATTGAACTCAGGCCCTTGCACTTGCCAAGCAAGCGCTTATCCTACTGAGCCATCTCCCTGGTCCCAAAATTTCAAATTGAAGCAATAACTTCTATCTGCATAAATATGCCTCATGGATCAAGAACTACAGGGGAAAACTATTTCCCATTATAGCTTTCTTTCCATTTGTAGGTTACTGTTGGCAAATATTTCTAGTACATGTTGTACTTCTTGCTTGTTTTGGTTCTGTAGCTTATAGAATTCACTGCAGGAGCATCATCAAGCGCTTTGACTTTACTTTCCATGTTTCTGTGTATCTCCTGTCTTTCCGGTCAGCTGAGGTGCATTTTGGTGTTTTATGTCCATCTCTCATTCGTTTCTTTATTAATTTTATTGGGAAACAAATAGCAATGAGACAGTTTCAAAACAGGTTAGTATGACAATTACAATAATTAATATATTGCACACTGTTGTCTTCGTAGTGGTTATTCGTAGTACAAGATGCAGACATGATATCCCGTCCAAACACTATTAGTACAAATCCTCCTTCTCCTTGAATTAAGAGAAAGTAGCTGTATATCTATCCTATTTTATATATACAGATACAAAATGGTCCTTCATTTGTATCCCCTTTTTCTGTCTAGTTTTGTCAGAGGTGGGTATCCCATTGCCATTTACCATTGTAGGTGTGTGAGTTCAGCAAAATAATCCAATACAGTCCAGGAGTCCACGATAGTAGTGGGTTATCCACAGGACTGGCAATGTCCATCTCTCCTTCAGTTCATCAATTTCCCCTGCAGCTCTGCAGTCTTCCAGATGCCCCTGTATTCATTTTAAAATTTGGTAATTATTTTCTTATTAATTTCTAATTTTATTAGGACACAGTAGTCTACTTAGTTATTTTAAAAATCCAGTGATCTTGGGCCAGCCAAATAGCTCAGTGGATTAAAGCACCTGCTTAGGTAGACACAGGGGTCAGGAGTTCAATCCCTGGGCCAGCAGGGCCAGCCCCACCCCTGGGGCATGCTGAGCTGCGAATTGAGACTGGGCATGGTGGCGTGTGCCTGTAATCCCAATACTTGGGAGGCTGTAATAGGAGGATCACTATGAGTCCAATCTATGCAGTGAGACCCTGTATACCCTGTGCACCCTGTCCTAAGCACAAAAAAAAAATTTAATCTTTATAATCTCTTCATAATTATCAGGCTTCTCCTTCACCAATTTAAGCCATGTTAGCATGCATGCCTCATAATTTTTGTTTATTTATTCAGCTGTGTGCAATTACTTGATGATTTCTTCTGTTAATTCTTCCTCATGCTTCCTCATGGTCCCTTACTCCCTTGTGTAGCAGGCATCACTACGGCTGTGTCTTGCAGACCAGCTCTCCAATAAATCACTACATTTTTAATGTCTCCAGTATCCATAGCACAGTCAGGCCACAGCAATTTCCTCCTTAATTTACCCAGATCCCCTTCTGCGTCAGCTACTGCTGCTCCAATTTATCAACCACACTAAAGGGACTTATTTTCATTATAAGTCTGATCTTTCTCAGCCTTCCCAAAACCCATCAGTGGTCCTCATGATATATGCAACAGAGGTAATGAATAAACTGCATGACCCACACATCCACTGCCCCTGCAGCTTCCTGCCCCTTTTCCTGCCCCCTAAGCAAGGTTACAGCATCCCTGAGCAACATAATGCGTGGGGGCGCAAGTGAGATGCTTGCCTTTGCAGAAGCCTTTCCTTCTCTTAGAAGCTGATTTTCTCCCTCAAACCTGGAAGACGTGCATTTCCCTGAGTTTGCGGTACAGTATTTCTGCTTGTTTGTTCCGGAGCTTCACCATGCAAGATAATTTGGTTCTACTCCCCCATACTTCTTCAGAACAGAATCAGATAGAGGGACAGACAGATTGAGACAGATAGAAGAATAGGAGCAGAGCAGAAATACAGGTAGAGAGAGACAGAGGGGGGGAGAGAGAAAGAGGGAGAGAGAGAGAGAGAGAGAATCATCATGTGTTGCTGGTTATCTGTTTTTGAACATCACCCCCAAAAGATGAGGCTTCAGAGGCTGTATCCTTCACATCTGTGTCTCCAAGAGCTGGGGTGAGTTCCTGCTATATAATATACCCACTGGATCAGCATTAAAAGGAGCAGTGCACTTTACAAAAGAAGTATTATAAGGGCCTGCTTAGGCAAGCTCAGGGACCGGGCTCATCCCCTGCACCACATGCTGTGCAGGCCCCACCTCCAGGGCATACTGGGCCAGCAACTGAGTCCGGGCGTGGCGGCGCACGCCTGTAATCCCAGTGCTGGGAAGGCTGAAAACATGGAAGCAAGTCTAAACTGTGTGGTGAGACCCTATGCCAATTACATAAAAAAAAAAAGAAGTTATTTTAGAGCCTCTTTGGCGCAGGCCGGCAAATGCACAGAACCCTTATTCTGAAATGAAAAGAGAATAAAGGGTGGTAGAATTCCGAATGCTTAAGGAAGTTTCACTGACCTGGTTCCATTGTAAGTGAAATACTTCACACTGTACATAGTCCAGCAATGGAAAGTACTACTTTCCCAAGGTCTGTACCCCTTATTTTCAGTGTAAAGTGAAAAGCCCTTGGTGTTCTTTTGTGGATGTTAAAAAATGACAACAAAGTTCTTGAACATAAGGACAACACTCTAGGTGACCTGTAGGGCCCAGGGGTGTCACCATACACGAAGCACTAAAAATATTTTAACATTAAAATTATCCTCTTTATGAGTAACATTGCTTATTTAATTCCCTTAATAGATTTTTGATATTGTTTCAGAAACAAAACACTACCATTACTCTGACATATCTAAAGTTTAAAATGAAAATAGTTTTCTCTAAATTAGAAAAGATTTACTATGAGTCACTCCTCCTAGTTTTCTTTTGCTGTAAAAATAGAATACCTTAAAACAAGCAGGACTTTCTGACCAATACACCAAGTTGGTTAATCTTAAATGTCAAGCTCATGTAGATGGGAGCAAATTCTTATTAATAAAACAGGCATTTTCAAGGTGTCACTCCTTGAAAATAATATTTGAATAGGCACTGCACACAGAGAAGAGCTCGACCTTTAGAATGACAGGGTCGCCAAGGAGGCCCCTGCACAGCCGAAGGCGCAAATTCCCTAAGGGGCACCGATCAGCAATTTCTATGTAGAGAAGAGGAAATCTAATAAATGATGGAAACTCACCTACTTTTCCATGGTTATATTTTACTTTAAAAACATTGCTGCCTGAAGTCACTTCCATATGATTTCTATTTCTGAAAGGATATACACCTTTGCAGTTGTCACATAATTTGTACACAAGTGGATCAGTGACACTCAGGGGACGTGGCTGGATCTCAGGGCACCACCTTCACGTGGGAAGGGGCTACTCATGAGAAATGGGTGCCTTCACAACTCAGTAAGAAATGGGGACACACAGCATCTTTGTTGTCATTGTTTCATTTGTTTGCTTCTTTTGGCCAGCTTAGCCCACCCTGAGGGTGGGGCTGGCATGGCATGCGGTGCCAGGCATCAAACTGTGGTCCCCTGCGCCTGCCTAAGCCTGTCTAAGCAGGTGCTTTAGACCACTGAGCTATCTTGCCGGGCCCCTCAAACAGCATCTTTGTTCCCTTACTGCTTCCAGTATCTCACTGTTCGTTGCCATGCAGCAGATATGGGGAAGCTGATATTCTCACAGGGTCTGCAGCCTCTCCTCTCAGAATGACTCTTGGGTATCTTTCTACATACAGAGAATCTTGTTCCTCATTGGACTGCTGATGAGGAAAAGTTGGCACAGAAATGGGAAAAACAGAAGATGGTCACAGTTCTGATTACAGAAGGTGCCCAAGTATTCTCGATAATTAATGTTGCAAGCTAAAGATGAGTTTATAGAAGTTGGGAAAAGTGGCACTAGAGGGGAGATAGAGCAGGGATTGATACAGGACCCGTGTTTATTCATTTTTCCTTCCGCTGACAGCCAGGAGAACAGGAGCCAGTCCAGGGCAGGCGCTCTCTGGAGCAGGCGTGAAGGACTGAATCTCCGACGTTCAGGACGTACCATGGCAGGCTCCTGGGCTTCCTCTCAGTGAGCAGCTGGCTCACCCCTCAGGGCTTCGCCCACAGTGGACAGAGAAAGCCCATCAGGTGAGGCAAACATGCCTTTTTAAATGTTTCCCAGAAACGTCCAAAGGATGAAGCGTGCATGTGCCTCTTGCGTCCCAGTGTTCCGCTGAATCCAGACCATGAAGTCAAGTGGGGGCGCCCCCTGCTGCAGCCCCAGCCCTCACACTGTCTGCAGCAGGTGTGGCTGGCTGGAGCATCGCGCACCACACAGCATGCTTGTGGACTACTAGACCTGTGCTGGCTGTGTCTCAGCAGACTTCTTTGTCCGTGGAATTCTCCTAAACAATATAGCATGACAGCTACTTACACAGAACTTCTATCGGAGTAGCTACTGTAGGCAACCTAGGGATGATTTTAAGTACATGGGAGGCTATGTGTAGGTTCAGTGTGAGTGTCGTGTCATAGAGCCCCGAGCGCCCTGGAAGCCCCTCCTATACATGCCAAGAGAACTCCCCGCTGGAGCACCGGGGAGAAGTGCCTGCGAAGTCTGCTCCTCTTACTACTATGAAGGAGCATACAGGCTCCTGATGGAACGCTCTGATATGTGGCGGTTTTATTAAAAGAGGAACTGAATCGTGCTTAGACTAGGGTATAAAAAATGTTTTTACTTTCTGTTGGCTGCAAAATCTCACGAAGCTTTTTATCTGCCATCTGTCTTATGACAACAATAATAAGAGTATCGGTCCTTAGCGAGTTGCCGTGAAACTGAGTACATAAATGGATACAGGTTCTTAACCTGGTGTATATTGTTTACCACATGCTGCTTTTTATAACTTTATAAATATCTTTTGCTTAAACATTTTCTACTTAATTATAACTTTTTTCTGTATTTAGGGCAGAGTCTACAGGGTATACAGGGTCTCACTACATAGATCGGACTCCTAGTGATTCACCTGTTTACAGCCTCCCAAGTGCTGGGATTACAGGCATACTCCACTATGCCCGGTCTCAATGGCCTTCTCAGCGCACCCTGTGTGTGGGGCCCGCATGGCATGCTGGGGATCAAACCTCGTCTGCTGTGCTCTGCCTAAGCGGGTGCTTTAGTCTGCTGAGCCATAAGCCAGACCAGTTATACCTTTTTCAATGGTGAATGTTTTGCTCTTCTACTAAACTGTGGGAAGCAAAAAGATCTTATGTTAGTCCTTTGCACGTGTTATGTGATCTTCATACTGTTGAGAATTATTTATGAACACAAAAGTTTAATCAGAGTTTTACTTTTGTGTTAAACAATTAGTATTACAGTTGTTTCTACAAAAAATAGATCTTTATTAATCTTTGGCATCCAACTCCAACATATTTTATTTGTAACTCTTACCTATTTTAGTAATCATGCCTGATGAACATCTGAGTACTATTTGGTTCAAATTATAAAGTCAGTTAAGTGCTTGCTAAAACACATTTATAGATAATGATGCATTTATTTTCCAGCAAAACAATTTAAATTTTGTGACCCATTAACAATTTCATTCTACAATTAAAATATTTGATATGCTTTATATATTATATCTACTTTCAACATTGTTGCTTATGTGGCTAATATGGTAGCGTGCTTGGTTAAACCACAACTTAACTTGAAATTCACAGATCTAAATTAGTCAATGCACATGTTAAGATTGTAGTCACTGTGGTGTCCACATTCTTTTAAACAGAATAGTTACATAAAACATCAACTATGAGCAAATTCTTTATGAACTAAAGAGCTCTCTACTGATTTTCTTTCTTTCTTTCTTTCTTTTTTGCTGCATTTAGGGTAGGATCTACAGGGTCTCACTACACACATTAGACTCATAGTGAATCTCCTGTTTTCGACCTCCCAAGTGTTGGGATTACAGGTGCACACCACCATGCCCAGTCTCAATCGCCTGATTTTCATTCTTTTAAACTGTTCTATTATTTTACACTACTAAAAAAAATCTACACAGAAATAACACAATTCCAGTTAATTGAGCTTTCTCAGTCTCAATGACCATTGACTAGAGCACTTGGTTTAACTGAAGAGACATACAGAACTCTTTATTCTTGCATGGGAGGAGACAGAGGAGGCCCATCCTCCACATTCCAGTCTAATGACCACAGAGCAACGAGAATTTCACCACAGCTAGGATTGGCTGAGTGTCTTTTTTCTTAGGGCTTTGAAGAATAAATTGCCTTCATCCAAGGTCTAAGACTTTGGGGCATACCAGAACATACTAGTCCGCTCTGTTTCCAGCACTACAGGATACCTGATTGAATCTTGGGCAGCCCGCACATCTATCCACTCACAGTCACCATGTAATGTGAATAAGGTAGGGATGGTGATGTGGCTAGCGCTGGGATCACTCTTCTTCTGAGTCACTAGCATGAAATACAACTGTAATAATCCAAGCTCTAGTGTTGCACAGATGACAATTCTTTCCAAGACCTAAAACAGCCCCTATGGCTGTTGGGATATACTAGAGGGGGTAAGTGAACACATGGAGCCCATCTGCAGAAGGGCTGGGCTGCAGGGTCACAGCAAAGGAATTCAGCACATGAAAGCTGGCAAGGGGACCCGGGGAGATGGCTCAGTGGAATAAGCGCTTCCTGGCAAGTGCAAGGGCCTGAGAAAGAAAGAAACTGAAAGCTGGCAAAATGAAGACCTCTCTTGCTTCCCGCTGCTTTGCTTCTGTGTCTGAGCTCTGCTGAAGAACAGCCAAGGAAACACAGAAGATTTAGATCCAGATGAAACTTTTGTGAAGGAGGTGGGCTTCAGCTCCCTGGCATTAAACTCAACTTCTCTTCTATTGCAACTTTTCAACTATGATGAACATGCTTTCATGTCGTTTAGCACTAAGATCTCTTCTATTTTTATTTGTCAGACTTCATCCCACTTTATTGTTGGAAGAGGAAATGACTGCCACACACGTCTCTTGACTCTGAGTTTTAAAATACACGTCTCTGAAGCCCATTGTCTATGAACCACAATGAACAGGCCTCTCAGAAGCAAGCCCGTCACAGCAAAGACTTCAGTAGAGGGCTCTTGCTTGTAGGGCGAAGCAGGTCCTAAGCACTTCACTCCATAAATTTATCAGAGGACGAATTAAAAAATACATTTCCGGCTACTCACTCTCTTTTATACGATCCTCCCTGATAACTTACTTAATTCACCTTGGTATGGAGTTGGGCCTATTTTTTTCCTGCAATTTTCCAAGACTCTGGAGCACAGATATTTGGGGGAACAATTAGCATAACAATGCCAAGCAGAGGTGTTGAATGCAATAAATAAAAATAAAAACTAAAGAAAACGAAAGTGGTGTAGTCCCTAATAAACCAGAGTCACGCCAGGATTGCGTTGAGCTGAAGACATTTGAGAACCAACAGCTGCAGCAAGAGGCTTTTTCTGAAGCCCTTTTATCTTGCAAAAATGAGGCCTCCCAAGATAATCATCAAGCCCCTTCCGGGAGCTTCCCAGCCAGGGAGATCTGACGTGACTGGAGGTGCAGTGCGAGGCCACTTGCTGAGACGTCATCTCAAGAGACGCTTCTGCAGCTCTTCTGGCTCCCATCCACCGTCTCAGTGGAGACCACTCAGTGCTCCTGAAGGCAGCATCCTCTTCCCCGTGGGCTCTCCTCCCCTCTCTGATGCCTTTCTCAGATGAGATATGCCACAAATGCCAACCGTCTCCTCGCATGGTTTCATCTTGAATTTCCATGTAAACATATTTAACAAAATCTGTTTATTTTTCTCTTTCGAATCAGGCTGTGAGCAGTCTAACAGGCCCCAAACTCTAAGTGTAAGAAGATAGAGTAAGAGGGCTCTCCTCAAGTAGATTTGGACTACTCCAAGGGTCATTTGTCACCGTAGCACTGTCTGAGGCAGAGGCAGCTAATCTTACCTGTTCTCAGTTACAAAGTCATCTCATTTTGTGATACACGAATCATGCCCTTTGTATTTGAAAATAACTTTGAAAAAAACTAAATACCCTCTCACAGTCTTAGGACTCTAGACTTTTAATAGATTCAACATTATACATTTAAAACCTAATGCCCAGCATATAGCAAATGTCAATATTGAAAAAATATGTGTACTTATCTTAAATATAATGAATGGAAATCATGTGTCATGATATAAGACCATCCACACATTATCCATTTAAAATTATTTCAGATATGTATAGGGTCTCCCATCCGTAATCCCAGCACTCTAGGAGACTAAAGAAGGAGGATCCAGATTTTGAGCCTACCTGTCTATTCCTTTCAATGAACTAATAAAAAACAGAGGTACGATTATCTTCACTCACATATTTCCCATTCTTCCTTCTTTCATCATTTCCTTTTCATGCTTATATTGTTTGACTCATTTTACGTGCTTATATCTGGTAATCTGAGTGAGAACTTTGAAGATAACAATATGCAATATAACAGAATTATTAATTTCCTATCATTTTGTTTTGAAATTATGTATCATTTTTTATTAATTTTTCTTTCTCTTTAAAATAAAATTTATATAAAAATAAAAATAAATTTTGAGACCAGAAAACAAAATTGTTTGATCCCAGCCTGGGTAACTGCCTTAGTTGTCTTTCTCATTGCTGAGACAAAATGCCCCAATGCCCAAAGTTACCAGAGAAAAGGTTGATTTATTTCACAGTCCATAGAGGTCTCAGACCACAGTTACCTGACTCCAAGGAAGGGGACTTGGCAGAGGAGAACAGGTCATGGTAAGAATCCTGTAACAAAGCAACAAGTAGTCTTAGCAGCTTCATTCTGCCCCCTTTGTGCTCTCTGGGCTACCAGGTTGAGGGTGGTGTCAAGCCAGAGAATTGATTTAGTAACCACATGCCCTGAATCCCAGGATCACACACTCTGGATCCATCAGCCTCTAGGAAAGACCTGCTTATGACCTCATGAGGCTTGACAGGAGAACGGGACATCTAAACACAAGGAACGGCAGTAATTTAGCAACTTAGTGAGATCCTGTTTCAAAAATAAGTAAACAAATAAATAAATAAAAGCAAGCTAGGGCTGTAGCTCAGTGGGACGATCTTGAGTTCAAGGCCCCATACCATAAAAATTTAGATATATAAATTTATATAGGCAGTAATGTTGAATGCTCTGCTTTTATTCTTTTATTTTTGTCCCACATCTGCTATAAAATCATATTTTAATCAAATTGTTTTGTTTTCAAATTTTTTAAAACTTTTGTAATATTATTTTCATACATATAATCACATTTGTATATAATTAGTAATTTTAAATTTTAAAAGCAAGGAGGCCCTAACTACTAAACACGTTCTTTTTATTGAGTCATGTTTTCAAGTATTACTAGTTCATGATTGATGGAACTATGTAAATATATTTTTTAAAATTCAAAAATCTATGCCTATACTGGAAATATATTTCTGTGAAATAAATGAAAGTCTTTTCAAATCAGTTGATTCGTCCGAAGCAGGAATGTGTTCAAGGGCTGGCGAGACAGCTCAGCGGACTAAACGCTCGCTTATGTGAGCACAGGGGCTGGGGATCATCCCTCGCACCACGTGTCGTGCCGGCCCGCCCCGCGCACGCTGAGCCAGCCGTGAAGTCCCGGCGTGGTGGCGCATGCCTGTAATCTCAGCACTGGGAGGCTGGAGACAGGAGGATCCTAGCGAGTCGGAGCTGCACAGGGACAGCCTGCACACACACACACACACACACACACACACATACACAGATACACACACACACACACACACACACACACAAAGAATGAGTTCAAATATATGAAAATAAAGGAACCGAAACATTGTTGTCAGAAAGTCATTCAGTTACTTGAATTCATGCCTTAAACTACCGTATCATTAAGTACCACCCAAACACAGTTTTCCTAAGGAATTTAATCAGATCCCACCTAATTTTGCTGAAAATAAATACATGAAACTCAACTATCTTTGTGCTCTCACTTGCTTTCTCTGAGGGGAGTCACAGAAACTTAAGAATTACTGAGGTAACACAAATATTCCTGCTTCCTTTCACTTAGAAGTATGTGTATCAAATAAACATTCAAAATATTTTCAATTTCAATACAAATATCTGTGGAGGACCACCTGAGCAGGTTTCCTTGGAGAAGAGCACTTGTCTCCATTTTGGCTGAGCCTGAACCTATTTCCTTGCACTGATATGTACAGAGCTGGCTAGGACTTCTCATTACCTTTTCAGTTGGCCTTAAGCAATGTATACTGGTCTAGCTGAGGTGCTGGTGGTAGTCTTGAGGATGACATGCATGTTTCCCTGACAACCCGTACCTCCTGCTCTTTAACGTGGGCTGGGTTGAGATGAAAAACCAGTGCTCTGGGCTGCTGGCTGGCATCAAGCCTCAAGATAGAAGCTATGGGGCTGGCGAGATGGCTCGGTGGTCTGGAGCACCTACTTGGAACAAGCTGAACTAAAGC
>NDGM011183745.1:0-24333 GCA_002564305.1 Octomys mimax | reverse complement strand
TAGAGAATAATTCTTGAGACTGAACATTGTCCAACACATAGAAGTGAAGAGAAATCAGTCAATGAAATAAATGAAAGATGTCAGTGTAGTCACTGAGTTTAGTGTTTCAATTGAAAGATAGAACAAACACAAACCTAGTAACATATGAACACCACAATAATAACCTAGCAGTGCTTTTCAAGCCCTTGTACCATATTGGAGTTTACTTTTCCTGAGACCATGCTTTCAAAACATCCCCCAATTTCCTCCCAACCAAATACCTTCTTCTAATATAAACTTTTCATCTGCATTTGAATGTATTCTATTTTTTATTTTTTTTTATGTATTTGGTACAGGGTCTCACTATGCAGTTCCAACTTATAGCAATCCTCCTGTTTTCAGCCTCCCCAGCCTGGGATCACGGGCCTACACAAACAAGCAGGGACTCTTTGCCTCAGAGTGCCCCCAGGGCAGGGCCGGCTCAGCATGTGCGATTAAACACTGGTTCCTGCACTTGTCAAAGCAGGCACTTAGTCTGTTGAATGTATTCTAAAAGGATTACAAAATCCTTTTCTAAATATTAAAGACATATGATGTTTATAGTCTTGTGTACTGGAGGTTTGTTTGGGTTATTTTTATAACTTTAAAAGTGAAAAAGAAAAAAAAAAAGCTCAGCTGATTAAAGCCCTTGCAAGCAGGAGCAGGGCCCAGGGGTATGCTGGCCCCGCCCGCAGGGCATGCTGAGACAACAAGTGTAATCCCAGCTCTTGGGGGGCTGTAAACAGGCGGATCACTAGGAGTCCCATTTAGCAGTGAGACCCTGAACACCCTGTAGACCCTTCCCTAAAAATACAGGAAAAAGAAAGTTTTTTAAACTTTTATTACTGTATTTTCTTCCATTCTCTGAATAATATCATAAAATACAAAATCATATTTGTGTATTAAGTGCATTTCTAATTTGTTATTTAATGTATGTTTTATTATAACTCCTCATGGAATCTCAGCATGTGTTTATTTTACAAACCTAAACAAGAGAGAGTTTCTCTGAGAATATTTGAAATAAAAACTCTTAGCAAAATTTCTCCTTGGTTAACTCCCTTTTGAATCTATTAAAAACATAATATTTGTAAGATCCGTTGTTTAAAACCTCATAGTCTGTTATCAGAAATTTCTGGGATGTAATCCTTTCTTGGTTTTGTTATATATAAATGAAAATGATCCAGGGATTGATAATACATTTCTGATGTTTCATAGTGAAAATTCATATAGCATTTAAGACCTTTATGACAACACCAGTTTTTGAGACAGCTCCTGGGTCCACGTTTTGATTTAATATTAGTTGAAACATGTACAAGTGCCTCCAAACTCAGATGAGTGCTGTGAGAAACTTTCATTCTCTACATTCCTGCAGGAATAGTCTTCAGGCTTTTATTTAATTGAAATGGGGAAAGAGCAGTTTAAGGAACCGTGGTGGAACAAAATCATGGTTCGCTACTACTTATTAGCTGCTCTAAGTGATGAGTGTGAAACTTAATTTGTGTTAATCAATGTGAGGTGAAGATAGCACAAATTAATTTGACATGCAGATTTTGTGCTTTAAAAATGAGGCTGAACTTATTCTAGGCTCATGTAGAGACTGTGCTCTTAGCTCAGAGGTCAGGAGACCGCATCATGTTCCGCCTGTAGTAACAATGTGCACATCTTTGAGGATGAGCTTAGTAAAACTTTAATACAGTCCACTTGGAGCTTGTCATAATAAACTGATGAAGAAAAACTGACCCCATTTCATACGGATGAGTAGCACCATAGCATAGTGCAAAAACAGTTGCAATTTATCTGAAATCAAACCAAACCAGAGCCTTTTCTCATGAATTCTGCTTCTTACGTGCATGCAAAGATATCTATGACTTCCACGGTACTAATATTTGGAGTTACAGCAATCCCGGAAGAAAACTTACTTTCTATGATTGATAAATGATTACATTAGTAATTGACTGCATGAGTGAATGTGAGTGATGTTTGTAAAGGTAAGTTACTGCGTAGTGTCTTCAGAAAGCATCAGTGCTTTGAAGTCTACACTTCTAACAAAGTATTTCAAATATTGTATTAACACCTCTGTTTTTCCCTTTTGAAAAAAAATAGATTGGGCCAAAAAGAAAACTGGGCAGAAAACAGACCTACAAACATAATGACCGATCAGTTAACAACTATTTACTATAATAGCTCATGAAAATGTGTATCATATTTTAACAACATCTTCTTTTGTTCCAGAATGATGATTTTTTTTCAGTTAAAGGCACAATAAGTTAATATGCTGTGAAAAGTGATTCTTTGACATTTTAATTTCAAGCAAAGATACACTCAATAATTTACTTGACAAAATAGTTCTTAAAATTATGGGAAAATGTGAATTATGTTCTATATTTGGGTGAGCACACAATGTTTTGCATGTGCATGCATACCAAACAAAAGAGATAGAAAAATAACAGATTTTTTTAAATTTACATGCCTTGTACATACAAACTGCCTTCCATACCTTTCAAGAAGCTATCACGATAGACTAGCTTTATTTTCCTCTATTAAGTGATGGTTGAATATAGAATCAAAATAAGTCCCACAAAGGATGAAATATTGGTGAAGAAATATACATTAAAACAATGAACTATCCAAAAATGACTTTGCCTCATATCTTTCCTGTCACTGCATTTGAGTATTTTTTCTCATGGCTAATAAACTAGATTACATTATTTTATGTGCTGTGTACATTAATTTTTGTATTTTTTTTTCTTATACAAAATCATGTTTTTGAATCCAGGCATGGTGGTGACAAAAATCAGGAGGATTATTATGAGTCTGAGCTGTGTAGTGAGAACTTACACAAAACAAAATTCATGTTTTCTAATCAAGTGATGTTTTTGTATTTTTACCTGTGGATGAACTTATCATTTAGTATTGGGGTTTCAGCAATGAATTAAATCTATGAAGAGGGGGAACTACCCGCTCGGGCCTCCCTCCTGTCCCTCTCTTGGACAGGAGCTTTCTTTCCCTCAATAAATATATTCTGTTCATAAAAAATAAATAAAATAAAATAAATAAATCTGTGAAGAAATCAATGAACAGTTTGGAGCTTACTTTATGGGTAGAGAACATGCTTAGAGTGCACAAAGGCCTGAGTTCAGTCTCCAGTACTCTGTACCTCAATGGAAATGAGGGATTTTCCAGTAATCATAGTGGAAATGATGAGTAATTTCTCTGTGTAATTCCTTATGCTTTGACTAACAGACAGAAAGATACCTTATGAAGAATTTAGGGACATAGGCACCTAGAAGTGTTGAAATACATCAACTTTGATTAGGCAGTCAGACGGCTAATGTAAACATGTTTTAGTTCACACTTTACATCTTTTACTATTTAATGTCAGTAGAGTTTGAAAGATAAAGAAGCTTAAAGTAAAAGTTTGCATTAAGTCATCAAAGTTGCATCCTTACATTCCCTCTCCATGTGAACACTGGTTCTTTCAGTCCCCGAATCTGGAGAGACTATGGTGCTGGCTCAGTCACCCTTCCTTTACCCAAATGGTTGGGAATGCAGGACACATCAATGACACTATGCCCTAAACTGTTCATTGATTTCTTCATAGATTTAATTCATTGCTGACACTCCAATGCTAAATGATAATGCAATTTAAGATTGCATAGATGGTATGTTACATGAAAAAAGAGCACCAACATTTCTTCAGAAGTGTTTAATAAACTTATTAATACAATGACTAAGTATTTCCACAGAGAATCTTAGGTTAGAATATAATGTTGTATCCTAAGATTATATTAGGATATAATCTTAAGTATTATATCCTGGTTCTACAAGATATAATACTTCTTATTGTACAATACAGAATTACTTAGGTCTATTCATCGATTGCCACGAAAATTTGCTCCTTGATAAAAATATTGAAAATTGCATTATGAACCTTTGTTAAGTATGATTGTTTGACCTTCAGAACTGGTAAATTACAAAATTACTTGGGATGGTGAATGTATTCACAAAATAATGCCATTAAATAAATGGACATTGGCATTCTATCATAGTAAAGAAGGATGTGCTTAACGTAGTAATGAGGGTGCAATTAAAAATACCTAATTTATCATGAATATGTTTACATGCTGCAGACAAGGTATATGTGCATGATTGTCTCATTTTTTCTCATTAAATGTCAAACTCTTTTTCTGAATGAGAGTATGAAATCTCACAATGACTGACTGTACAGTACTCTTTTGCAGATGCTTTGTGAAGCCAGGTGAGGAATTCTTGAGTTTGTAAACCTCTCATTCAATAATACATCACACCTGCCAAGAATCATATCAACTGTGAAACATTAATTCCTACAATTACTTATTCAAAATAATTATTGATACCCAGAAAGCACTCCACATGGAGGGAATATGTAAATAAATGAGACAAAATGTTTCAATTTATAACTAAAATATACCCCCAAGGACACATGTGTTCAGTTTCAGGGCTTTGGGAACAACATAATGAAATCCTCAATATGAATTTTTATCTCATTTTGATCTTTTTTAAAAAATTCTTCTTTGAATTACATATATTTGGAAAGGGAAGTGGTTTGAGAGATGTGATCTTAGTGCCTGAGGTGGTAGATTTGCAAGCCGGACGCTTCTGTTGTCACTGTTGGGTGGAGTTAGTGAGGCTGGCCAGAGACCACCTCCCTTGGGCAATGGAGGAGGAAAACAAGAGGACCTCTGTTTCTTGGCTGACCTTTTCATTACAACACCCCTTCGTCAGAGAAAATACACTTGGTAGTTTCAATCCTTGCTAAACTAAGTTATTCCTAAATATCCAGGCTCACATATTTATAGTATATCACTTTATTGTCCTTTATGCATGGCTATTCACCCACATAAGAAATTATTTAATTTATGTTGACACTTTTAACAGTAACTTATTTATATTTTTATAGATAGAAAATTTGATGCAATATACATGCACCAATATTTATTTACTGGATTTTCTGGTGTACACATAGGATTTCTCTCTCTTACAGTGACAAATATTCAGTTATGAAGGTTACCTCTTACAGTAAATGTCTGCTCACACTACAGACTTTTATCTTTTTGTAACAATCTTTCCTCTTTTAATTAAATACTTTTTTTTATTGGTGCACATTTGCAGAGCATAATGATTAGGTTCCTCTTGGAGAGTTGGTACTCATAAAGACATCCTAGTCATTCTTTATCCTCTTCCTCACCCTCACTTCTTTCCTCTCTTCATCTTCTGACTGTTTTGTCACTTGCAAAAAATCTATCTCTACATTTCCTATTACCTATTTTATATCGCTTATTTTTATATTCTAGGTTTCTCATATGAGAATCCATGAAATATTTAACTTTGTGCATCAGAAGTATTTCATTGGATATTATGGCCTATAAATGACTCAGGTTGTTCTGTGTTATAGCAAAGTAGTACTTAATCGCATATAAATATCACATTTTCTATATTTATTAATCTCTTGTGGACATTTGACTATTACGAGTTGTACTGCTATAAACATGGACATGCATATATTACTGTAATATGATGTTTTCAACTCTTTTGAGAAATTTAGATAAAGAATAGTTGGTTTGAATTGAATTTCTAGCCTTGGTTATTTGAAGAATCTCCATACTTATTTCCATAATGGTTTTGTTACATTACCTTCCTACCAACAATGTTGAAATGTTCTCTTTTCTCAGCAGCTTCGCCAGACATTGTTTTCTAGATGATAGACATTCTTTCTAAAACATGATGGACTCTCAGTGTTGTTCTAATTTGTATTCTTTAATGTCTCATTGTTTCTAATGTTGAACATTTTTTCACATACTTATTGGCTCTTTGTACTTATTCTGAGAAGTCTATTCTTATTTAACTTTGGAATCTGTCGTTGTCTTTGTTTTTTGTACTAATATCAATGTTTAGTATCTATCCTATTTGTATATGTGCCTTTCAAGTCTCAGAATTTATGCTCATCCATCTAAAAATCTATAGCTATTTCCTTAGATATTCTCTTTTTTCCCCACAATTCTTAATATCTCTTTAAACTTGTAATTAATATCTTAGTGCTAAAAAACTACAAAGTTCCCCTTTTGTAGATTTTCTTTCTTGTTATCATTTCCCTTTTTAGTTATGTATAATTTGGCATGTTACTTTTGCTTTTCATTAAAAATTTTAGAACAATGTTTTGTCATTTGTAACTTTTATTTTGCTTTGAGAAGTTTAAATTGAGCTTTAAACTTGAAGTTTAAATTGAAGGCTTTCTATTTTCTTTCTTTAAACCCTTTGCTCTTTTGATTTGGAGAAATGTATATTTAATTTAAAATTCCTGATATACCTTGAGCTATGCTCTTCCTTTCTGTTCTCTGCATCACAGATACCAGATATCATATCTTCATCTTGTACAATGTCTATCCACTAAGATAATATACAATGTATTAATTATTGAAACTGTGCTAGTAATTGGTTATGAAACTCATTGCTATTTGTTTCTCAATAAAAATTACTTTTAAAAAAGAAGTTTTGAAACTATTCTTTGTGAATCTTAACTTTTTTGGTTAGGTTAATCACTTTGATTATTTTCCTCATGGTTTTTCAAAGGCTATGTTTACGGAAAGGGATGCAGCTCACTGGTAGAGCACTTGATCAGCGTACGCAAGGTCCTGGGTCTAACTCTGAGGACAACTCAGAAGGAAGCCAACCAGGGCTGCACAGCATAAGCACCTGCCTCGCAAGAACAAGGTTTTCATTGTATTTTTCTTTTTACCATTTAACTTGTTTTAATGTTTCTTTCCAAATGGTGAAAAATACTAAAGCACAGATAAGGAATAATCATAATGTGGCCAATATTTCATAAATATGGAATTATAAATTTAAAACATATTCTGGTTTGCAAAATAAATGTGGTAGTCAGTGTAACTCTGCACATGCTCTGTGTCCAGTAGGGCCTGTCTCTGGGCTCCTGATGGTGTTCACCATTATCTATTTTTTCGAGGTCCTCCAGGTCTACCTCTTCTTTCTCCCATTTGTTTTATCAAAGGTCAAGGGGTCCCCTCCTGGACCACCTCATCTTCCTCTGCCAAAGCCACCTTGGTCCACACCATGACCACCACAGAAGCCACCTCTGTCTCCAGCACAGCTACCTCTGAACATTCCACCAGGACCACCACAGTCCAGGAGGCCACCTCTTCCTTCCAGTGTGTGCCACCAGAGTCAGCTCAGCCACGTTCACCACCTGGGGTGGGAAGGATGGCAGGAGGACACCCTCAGGTTTTGGAGCTTGACACTTATTGCATCCTGTTGTTCAGACATTATCCTTTAAGAAATAAATTCAGAAAAAGTCTGCCCTAATTATTGACACTAGTGTTTTCCAACTATATACTATACCATTAGTACTTTTTTATATTTCTGATTTTGTGAAAATTAATTTTTATAGCTGGAATTAAAATTGTGTAGTCCTTTGCCACTTTGATCTGTTCTTCTCAGTGGGTCTTCATTGTAATATTGCTAAGGAGAATTTGTTTCTATGACTTTCTTGATCTTCTTAAATGTTAAGTTCTCCTTCACTAATCTCCTTCAGTCTATTTATCTTTGCTAACTCCTATAACTTTTAAGTTCTTCTATTTCAATTTTTCTTGTTTATTATTTTGTTTGTTTTACTTTAGTTGTAGGGCGTTTTTCTTGAATGTTCTTATTTTTCTGTCTGAAATTTTTCTCCATAATAAAAAATAATAAAAATTCTCAGTTTCATTCACTGTTGAACCTCATTTTTCATGCTTATGATTTGCATTTGGTAATTTTTCCATATGCATAAATTAACAGTTCAGTAGAGATCCTAATATCCACAGCACTTCAAACTCAATATATGCTTTAGATTATTGTTCATTAATCTTGATGATTTATTTCAAAATATATAATCATATTAAAATTTCCAATTTCTAAACCTCTTTGTGTTGTAGACACTGAGATTATGAATATTATTCTATAAATATTGACAGCATATAAACAACAAACAGGAACAAGAGGTAAAATCATGTTGTTGTAGCAATTAATATTAAAATAGTTCATGAGAGTTTTTCAGTGTAAACTGCTCTGCCTCGACCTAAAGCATAGAAAATACATGAATATTTGTGTTCAGTTTTTTTAATGCTATTGCTTCTCTAAATCAAGTGTTGCTTTCTTTTCTTTTGTATTATTTATTTATTTACTTGATACAGGGTCTTTCAATACGGCTTGGACTTGTAGTGATCCTTCTTTCTCAGCCTCCCCAGTGCTGGGATTACAGGCGTACTCCACCATGCCTGATTTCAGATGCATCACATCTGCCTGGGGTTCTGGGGCCAGCACAATATGTGGTATCAGGAATTGAACTCAGGTCCTTGTTCTTGCCAGACAGGCACTTAGACTGCTGAGATATCTCCCAACCCCAAGTGTAGTTTTCTTAATGTGATCCATTCTTTTCCTTTTATAAGAATGCTATCTATTCTTGTAATACTCAGGCACACAATCACTACAAAATTCTTGTATACCAATAATAATATTAGTCTAAATAGCTGAGATTGTACATGTGCACTACCGTGCCTGTTTTCAGGGGGCTCAGCGCACCCAGGGGTGGGGCCTGCACAGCATGTGGTGCAGGGGATAGGCCCTGGGTCATTGTGCTTGCATAGGCAGGTGCTTAGAGCACTGAGCTATCTCCATGGCCCTCATTCAACACTTTGAACTTTGTATTTGAAGAAAACAGTAACATGAAGACATGATTGTAGTTCAGGAGATTCACTGAGATGCATGTTTCAGCACCTTGCCTTTATCCAAATGCCATCCAAGGTATTCATCAGTAATGGCCATGTAGTCTTTGCACATAATCTCTGCAACTCAGCAGAATTCTCTTGGTGGGGTGCTCAGGTACAGAACGTTGCTATTGTTCATATGAGAGACATGCTCACCTCTGAGTCCCTGCTGCTTTTTCTTCTCTCTCATCAGAAGCTGTTTGCAATTTCTTTGGGCAGCAAGCCATTCTGGTGTGGAGTATAATTTGTTTCGTTTGGTGATTTCTTATCATGTATAGATGAATTGCCTTTTTATCGCTCATTTAAATTATTGTTTTCCTCTGGTGATGGATTTTTGCAGCTTCTTTGTTTACTTTATTACTTGTGACTAAAGCATGTCTTCCTAGTGGGAACTCGACAGAGGACTGTCTTTAGCATCACTTCATCGCCATTCAGCACCACACTCTCAGCAACATCAAGATACTAAGAAAGAAGCGTTACTCCGTAGCTTGCTTTCACTGCAGTGGTTCCTGCTTCTGCAGGCTCAACCTATTCTGCAAAGGATTTTTGACTTTTACAGCCTATATAAGCATAGTTAATTTGTTTTCTGTATCCATCGGTTCATATGTTTTTGCTTCTACTTGAACCAGAAAGAGTGAGGCAGTAAAACAACATGAACATTTTTCTTCTTATTCTTTCTTCACGAACTCAAATACAGATGTAAAATTTGCATGAAATGTCAAACTCATCCCTGAGGATTTAAGTGAGTGAAGAAATAATGCTATTTGCAAATTCTCCTAAATCAAAGGGGACTCACTTGCATCACTTCCACCCTCACCTATGCTCACACATATATAAAAACGAAGTTTAAAAAGAAAATCATGTCAAGATATTTCTTAAAAACTGTGTGTTCTCTAAATTCCCTTTTAAGCTAATTTTACTGATCTCAAATTTCAGCCTTCATTCATAAAATGAAAAGATTGGAATGCAGTTTTGAATGTTTTTGAATTACAATTTGTTACCCATAGAGCCATTTGGAAACTGTCATGGAAAAATATAAATCTGTCATGATGCTAAGAATCTCCCAGCACAAAAGTTCAAAGTGCACTTCCCTAGTAAGTACTCTACATTTGTCACCTCTTTCAATGTTTCCTTAGATTTACCTAAAATCTAGATAATAAAATGCCTAAACCTTCGTTCATTTAGAAGGAAATATAGCATAACTCTTTTCAATGCATAACTGTAAGGCTACTATGACACAGGAGTATTTGAGTCAGACAAATATTTTGACCTCATACAATATTTCATACATCTAAAAAAGATGAGGAATTAAATAAATGTACAAAATAATTTATGGCAAATAATAACATATTGGTGTTGTTATTCAGAGAAACATTCAGTTTTGTTCAATTTTGTTATAGTTTGTGCCTAGTTGTGCCCCCAAGCCTATTGAAGTCATGAGGCAACATCTAGCATTTGTGATTAATCCAGATCCAATGCTGGGATTATCGGTGTGAATGCTACACTGCCCTGGGATGAGAAATCTGCATTACAATATGAGGAGGGGAGAGAGGCTTGTTAGAATCCTCAACTGCTGCTCCACCCTTTGCTTTTTGCTATTTTCTACCCCATAAATGTTGCCCTGTGCCCTGTGCCCTGTGCTACTCTGCCTTGGAGCCAGCTGAATATGGACTGAAAGGTCCACTAACTGTGAGCTAAATAAAACTTTCCTTCCTTATTTTCGGGTGTTGGGTATTTTTTTCCCCAGCAACAAGGGAAAAGAAACTGAGAGCTTGATAACACAGGGCATGGTTTCAGTCCTGGAAATATCTTAGTTACTTTCTTGTTCTTGGAACAAAACGCTTGACACCCACAAGTTAAAGATGTTTATTTTGGCTTGCACTCAATAGAGGTTTCAAATAAATACCAATGGTGACAAATGCAATAATATAACATGCTGCAATAGGAAGACATCAAGAACTTTAGAGGAGTGGAATGTGATAATTATCATCTTTCAAGTAAATTAACCGAGAGAGAGTATGTGCATATGAAGAACAGAAATATGGGAAAGGCACCAGTTTATGAACAGTAAATTTTCTATGCATTATAAGAAGTACTGCTTTGAGGATATAATCTCAGTGAAGGTAGATTTTGAGAAAATGAAGGAGACATGAAGTCACAGGGAAAAGGTTGTAGTTATAATTTGTATCTAGATATCCCCCCCCAGAAACCTCATGTACTCACAGTTGGCACTTGTTGGATATAGCTGAATTGACTACTGTTTGAATATAGATTAAGGGCTTCTGGCATTGTACCAGTCCACCTGTCCACTTATGGTAGTTTCATGCCACTTCCCTGCTGTGGGTCATGGGAAGGTCCAACCTGCTGCAGGTGGGTGGCCTGGATGAGTGGGAAACGGCAGCCTGGTGCTACAGCTTTGCTTTGCTGCCTCCTTTTGTTCACAATATGGACTGCGTCTTCCTGTACTTGCGCTGTTAGGCCACCCTGTCTTGGAGCTGGCCAGCTGAGGTCTGAAATCTCTATAGATTGTAGCTGAAATAAGCCTTTCTTCCTTTAATTTTTGTGTGGGATATTTTGTCTTGGTAATGACCAAAGTAACCAAGATAGTGGTTTTCATACTAAGCAGAGGGATGCTTTATATAATTAGTCTTTGGTGCAATTTTTTGGGGGTCTATTTTTGAAACAATGTCTTGCTTTGCAGTTCAGGCTGGCCTTGAGCTCACTTTGTAGTCCACGCTTGATCTTACAATGATCCTCCTGCCTCAGCCTCTAGAATGCTGGTGAGTGAGTCATCACATATGGCTTTGGTGCATTGTTTTATTTAAAATGCAGTTGCTTTGTCTCCTTTTTATGTTTTACAAAATATGTGATTACTTTATGTACTTTTTATTTATTTAATGTAGTGGGTAGGGACCCAGTATATTCACCCTGAGCTGCATCCCAAGCCTTTTTAAAATAGTTTACATCTTAAGACAGAGCCTCACTAAGTCACTAATTTGCCCAGACTGGCCTTAAATGTGAGAACTATTTGTCCTAAACTCTGACAGATATGTGCCACAATGCCTATCTGATCACTCTACCTAACCTGTAAAATGTCACTGTTTGTATGCATAAGAGAAAACAAGATTTTTTTCAGGGGGAGGGATCAGGAATCGAACTCAGGAACTTCTGCTCTCCATACAGACACTGTGCCACTCAAACCTTCACCATATTCAATTTATACAAGACTTTCCAAAATAGTTGTATGTTAGGAATAATTAAATAATTGTGTTTCTCAGAATTGTTGCTTTAGGAGATGAACTTTATTATATTGTTAGCACAGGTTACATATTTGGGTCTGGAAGACCATCTATCCTCTGAATTCATCGGCACCTCAAGTCCAAATCTCATCCCTTTATTCTAAGAGAGGCAAAAATAAATATAACAAAGATCCAGGAAATCTCTAAAAGTTCAGTCCAGATCATATGTGTTAGATCTAGTGATCTTAAATAATTTTTCCATTCATATCTCATTAAAGGTTCATACATACGGACTGTGTCTCATGTTTGCAATTTTAATCAGAATGGATTCTGGGAAAGTCATGATGTTATGGTTTGTGTCTAGGTGTCGCCTCCAAAGCCTCATGCAATCCTGGGGCAGCTTCTAGCATTTGTGATTCATTCTTGATCCAATGCTGGGTTATGGGTGTAAGTGCTACATTCACCCTGAGGCAGATAAACTGCATACCAACGTAGAGGAGGGGAAAGAGGCTGACAAGAAGCCTCAGCTGCTGCCCTTCCTTTGGTTCTCTGCTGTTTTCTTCTGCTGTGCAGGGCTGTTCTCTGCCATGTGCACTGTGCCTTGGAACCAGCTGAGCATAGACTGAAATCTCCACCAACTGTGAGGTAAATAAACATTTCCTTCCTTAATATTGGTTGTTGGGTATTTTGTCCCAGCAATGAGAGAAAAGGAACTGAGACACATGGGCACTGAAAGCCCAGGGGTGACCCAGCATCCTGTCAATCATTCCTGTCAATCTTATCCAGAGACTGAGTCAGAGGCACCTGGGTGGGGCGTGTGTGTTTTAGAATCAGAAAGCCCAATTTTTCTGTGTGCTTTTTATATCCCTGTCATCCAGATACAACTTTTCTGTTCTGTTTGAGCCACATTTTTATTTCTGTCAGCACAGACCTAATCACTGGATTACACTTGCAATTATTTGTTCACCATACACAGAAACCTGGAAACTGCCTTTTGGATCTACCACGTGTTATTGTGGTGAGGACGGTACAATTTGTATTTAGCTTTCATAGGTTCAAGAAGCCACATTTCTATTAACTTGATGTTAGGACCATTATCCAGAAAATTACTCTGTGAAAATGTGTGACACATTTTGGGAATTTGTGCTTGTGATTCTGTGTCTCTGTGTTCAATTCCAAAGCCACCACTTACTTAAGATGTAACCGAAGATAAAATACCTACTCATCTATATCTCAATTTATTACCCTGAAATTAGAAAAAAAATGGAAGGATTCAACTAACAAGAGTGTTGTGAAGATAAATTTAAAAATCTACATATGTATCACATTATTTAATACACATTAATAAAATATTACAAGTATTATTAACTTTGCCACCAAGCCTCAAATACAGTAACGAGTCAGTTCATGGACACTTTTGTTTGCAAACAATTTGGTTCACAAATGGAAGCAATTGGCAAATTTCTGCTTGTGTTGCTGAACATGGTATTCAGTGATGAGCATGACCCATGCCATCTTTCCTGCACAAACATGAAGGTCATCATCTTTTCCTGAATCCTGGAACAAATTATGATCATGGGCAAGGTACCAGTGCAGTGGTGTACAATTTTCAATCACTGTTCATGAACTGTTTATGATGATCTTATTTCATCATTTATTTTAATTTGTGACTACCAACTTGTACAGAAAAAGAAATAGACTTTTAGTGTTACTAAAATTATTCATATAAAGGCTCAATTTAAAGAGTCTATATTATGTCTTGCCAACTTAGAAGACTGTTGATTTGGGTAAGTGTCTAGAGCTCATCTATCAAATTTCTCTCATGTTGATGGCTAGAAAAACTTGAAATGATCTTATAACAAATAAATGAAGTTTTCAGAGATGAACTCAGCAAGATTTCAATTCAACTCTTACTGTTTCCTAGAACAAAATATGAAATCATTATTATTGTTTTTAAATCCATTACATTCCCTTCCTTCTGATTGTCTTATTCTAAATTCATTTCTAGTTAATCATTACCCAAGAACTTGTACTTGTTTTTGGACATAAGCAGTTACAGTGATATCAGGCAGGAGGGATCTCAAACTTACAAGTTCCTAAACAGAATCTAGTACATAGCAGACACTACGAGATTTCCTTTCATAGTCTGTTCTTGAACTTCCCTTACTGTCTGAAGCTGTCTGTCTTGGATCTCCCTGGCTGCACTTAAAGATAATTTAATCTTGTTCTTTCAAGAACATCTGGTGATCATCTCCTCCTTACTAAGCATTTACACAATTTAAGATGATAAATAAATTATAGCTAAATATCTTTTCTGTAAGCTAATTTGTTTCAAATATCTCAATCTTATTACTTTGAAGACTTATTCACAAAACTCTTTAATCATTCGTACAACTTGTGCTCAGCCTTTTATTTCTCATGCACACTTAAAACTCGAAATTTAAAAATGCAAAGTAAAACATGATCCTCATCACTGATACACAATTGTAGAAATTAGCTTATGGTTCAAAAAATTTATACCACAATCTAAAATATGCTATTTTCATTTTCACTGGAATAGCAAAGTGAAGGTCTACTTTGATAGAGCTCACAAGGCAGCACAGGAGGCTCAGTGCCTTGTAGAGGGGCCCACCTAGATTAGAATGCAAGGATGGCTGGAGACTGCTAGAGAGAAGCTTCACGACTTCCCCTGAGGGGCAAGGATGAAAAATTGCTATAAACGTGGTTGTACAAATCAGTGGGCCGGATCCTTCCTTTCTTGATCTTAGCCACTCCAGGCGCCTCTTCCTTTCTTCAGCATGTATTTCTATTATTTCTCCACTCTGTCTAAATGTTATAGGTTTTAATCCATACACAGCCTTGATAGTAAATGATACATTTGAAAAAATACCGTTCTCACTGGAAATCTACTATGTTCATGTCAGTGTATAATTTTTATAATGTGCAATTCCAGAAACTAAAGTAAGGAAAGAGCAAATGTACTCACTAATTGAATGTATCAGGCCGGGGAGATGGCTCAGTGGGATAAGTGCTTCCCTGGCAAGAGCAAGGGCCTGAGTTCAATCCCCAGTTCTGAAAAACAAAAAAAAAAGTCAAAAAACCAAACAACAAATGTATCTGTATTCCCTCCAATTGATTGATTTAGTCTCCGGAAGAAAGAAAATCCCAAATAAAATGGGGTGTAGGAGGATTTGGCTTTGATGACTATGAGATAGCTATAGACATACACGGGGGAGAGAAACTGGTTGCTTCTACTCTGTTAGTCACATTGCATAGGAGAAAAACCTAGATAGCAAACAAGATGTCTCATTGCAAAATACAATCTCTCATTGGGGTTAGTAGGTCTGTGGTATTTTAGAGCTAGAAAGAACCCTACTGAGCTGAAGAACACAAATAAAACTTTAGTAAATACTTTAAGAGTGAGTTGCTCTTTATATAAAAGCCAACATCATGCCTGTTTTAGTCCTGTGTATTAATTTATTTGCTTACAGGAACTTTTTTACAACAAACATCAAATGAAAAGTTCTTAAATCTACTTTAGTACAAAGTAATTCCCTTCACTTTCTAATCTTTTATGAGGAGCCTACACATCTTAGCTTATTTAGATTTTGTTTCTGCAGGCTAGAAATGTAATTTTCTGTAATATCTTTATAACACAATGGCAAAACTACAGTGTAATTTTTTTGTTACAAGGAATAACAGAAAAAATAACCTAATGTTTACTATATGCTGAAATCTTAGTTTTGAGTAACTCCAAAGAATAGAAAAAAGTTATTAAATTTGTAAGATATAAAATATGCATATGCATGCATATAGATAGATAGATAGATAGATAGATAGATAGATAGATATGAAATAAGTCTTGGAAGTGACATGTTAAAATAGTATTCCAGTAGGAAAAGGGAACTTGTGTTTGGTCAGAGCTGTCACTGCTTATTTGTAACTTTGAACACATCTTTGAACTTTGCTCTGTTTCAGCTTCAAAGTAAGAAAACTAATTTTGCAAATGCTTTTTAAATGTTCACAGATGTAAATATCAATTTTACTTTTCCCTTGCCTATAGTATCTATGTAAAATGGCTTTGTATTCCGTTGCTACTTCCATGGAGCAGTCTGCATCACTGTTTTCCTGTTCCTACTATGAGCCCACAAAAATAGACTCCCTTGCATTATATATGAGATGGCAGCACTGTTCCACGCCATTCCCTTCCTTCATTCCGTGATGTCTCTCTCTGTGGTGTGTACACTCATGCCAAACTCAGTTTTAGGAAGCTCTATTTCTCTTCCAAATTGCCTTGAGGAACTTATTGTAGTCCTTTGCTTCCTATCGCCTCACAATTTGTTTTTGTCTATAGAAACTTTTGAACCTATCTCACACAGATACTACAACTCACATAATTTCCCTTTGTCCTTTCTTCTCTGCTGTGCATGTGTGCCAGTGAGACCAATTAGAAATAAAACAACACTAAAGATGATTTTCTGAGTGCTCCTGTGATATGAGTTTGGCTACTGGAAAAGGTGAGTTTATCAGATGAGGACTTCAGGAAGCTGGGTTTCTCTTTGCCCCTATACTGCTGAAACTCTGGGGTGGTGCAAAAGTTATGTTGCAAACACCAGGGCTGAAGATCTGACTCACAGAGAAGAAATAGAGTATAATCCTGGGTCTAATGCTGCACTGTAGTTGCCATTGTGCTATCCCTCAGTGCTCTACATCTGGAATCCTTGAATGTAGGGAAAAATAATCTGCTTTCTGGTTAAGCCCCTGCAGTCCAGTCTCTGTCACATATGCTTGAATGCAACAACAAATGCATATGGTCTGGTAATTCAGCCTTAGTTTCCACTGGCTCCACTCACTCAGTTCCAACATTGGAATTCTCCTGAATCAGTTTCTGCTTTGAGATTTTGCACTTTCACCCCACACTAACAGCTTTGAAAAAAAAATTAAAAATGATTTGGTTGAAATAAACTTCTCTATAGCTTAGACATTCTCTAAGCAAATTCAAATCTTACCTTCTTCATGAAGCCTATTTCAACAACCAACCAGTCCGAATTTTCTAGCACATATACTTTCCACTACACTACCATAAGTTATATTTTGCCACTGTTACTTTTTCCTATAATTTTACTAGCATGAAATTTAGCACTTTGACCACACTCCACATTCTTGAAGGACTGGGAGCTCCTAAAGTGTTACTTGCAAGTTTCTGCAGTGTTTCTCTCCTTCTTGTACACTGTTCAGCATCACATGCACTGTGGCTAGATTCAACTTACAGAAACATGTAGGTCAAAACCCTAATGTCTACAGTCATTGTGTTGGGGATGATGAAAGGTGATTAAGCCATAAAAGCTGGGCAGTCATAGTTGGGACTAATGTCCTTATTAAAACTGTCCCAGAGAGCTGGTCGATTCCTTCTTCCACATAACAGCATAGCAAAAAGACTCCATTGGTGACCCAAAAATAGGGCCTTCAAAGCCAGAATTGGAAATTGTATGGCTTTGATCTTAGAATTTCAGTCCTTTGAGATTGTAAGAAAAAGATTATGCTATGTATAATTTATCTAGATTATATAATTTGTTAAAGTAACTCAGACTAAAAGAACACATTCTCCAGGGAATCTTGGGTACATGTGCATTTACATGAAGAGACCCATAAAATTATTTTGATTTAGTGATTAATGTTGACTGGGACTCATTCAAAATTTTTTTGTTTAATAAAGAATTTATTTTAAAGTAGCATCCTTTAGTGGGGATGGTCTCTCACTGAAATATTTAGCAGATAATTGAAGCAAACAAAGCCTTTGAGTTCAATTTCCTCCTTTTATAAGTGTATAGGCATTTTGTGAGGAACCATTTAAAATATTTGAAGAACAACTTTTATGTGTACTTACTACCCTAAGTGAGGAAAAGAATAATAGAAAAATAAGAAATTATTTATTCTTTGCACGTTTGTCCTTAATTATTCACATTTAAATGGAAATATGCTTAGAGTATACACCTTGGAGAACTCAAAAACTACAACTTAGATTTCTTGGCAATCTAAAATATTCGTAGTAAAGAATGTTGTGTATTACTTAAGAACTCTAATCACTTTTTCTCCTAGGTCGGAGTAAACTGAATGTGTCAGTATTAAAATCTCAGCAGTCATTCTAACATAAAATTCACCAAGGGAAAAATGAAGATATGAATGCAATAGGATTCTCTTCACACACTATAAAGCTTTCCTCTTGTTAAGCTTTAAAGATTTTCTAGTGTTTGCCCCTATTAGCATTATTTCTAAAATATATGACAGCTGCTAGACTACCTACAAGAAAAGAAGCAGTGCTGAGGATAAAGAGTGTGCCTTTACCAGCCATTGGAAATGAAATACATTTTAGAAAGTAGAATTCTGGCATGTAAAGGTGCGTGTTGGTTTTATGTGATTTGTACTATGCAAGTTTGCAACCTGCTTTTCTCCATTTAGTTCTCTCATTTATAAACACATTCCTGTTGTTTTTTGGAAGTGACGTGTCTGAATCTAGGGACATTGCTAACCTGAGCCTCCGTCACACCACAGGGGGCTTACCCTGCTTTCCTAGCTAATCATCCGTGAACTCTGGCTCCCTGTTGTTCCCCCCACCCATCATCTTCTCAATCTGATTTTTTATGTTTGCGCTAGATTTAAGTAGACACAGGAGTTTTACTATTGTATTATTAGCTCTATACTTTTTTTTTTAAATAAAAGTGTCATTTTAGTTCTGTAGATTGTTAATGGATTAGCAGGCTACATGAAGTTTCCTCTGAAACAATATATCAAGAAGCAATGATGAGAGGAGCATTGAGCACTGTTTCCGAGTACTGGCCCAACAGTGCTCTCTGCCTTCATGTTCTCCCTGGGAACCAAAAATCAGAACAGTCTAGTTGAGCCACACCGACTTCCACAACAGTTCTGATTGGAAAAGCTTCTGACTAGCTGTCTCTACTTTGTAAATGTTAATTAAAAAATATTTAGGTTTTTTTTTTTTTTTTTTTTGTGGTACCAGGGATGGATCTCAGGACTTTGCGCTTGTCAGACAGGCTCTGATACTGCTGAGCTGTCTCCGCAGCCTTTTCTACTTTGGACTATTGAAATAAAGTATTTATTTATTACTTCAATTTTAATTTGTGCCTACTTTTCCAGTTACTTACAGTTTCGTGTAAATATTTGCTTATGCTGGTAACAAAAAAAATATGAGCTTAGGAAATAGAGTAACATTTAGGCTAATTTTTAAAATTCAAACGTGTAAAAGGTTCTAGGATTTTTCTTTTTATCTTGAATGTTCATGATAAGCAAGTAAGAGGCCCTTGAGAATCTAATAACAAATAATGCTCAGGTTCAGCAGATGAAGGATTACCAACTCCTGGCTAGGGAAGTGGAATTTCGTTGCATGACTCCGATTATTGAAGTGGCTCAGTTCAGAGAACATATAATCAGCCACAGAAATAGTTGGCAGTTGACAGATTTTAAGTCAGATATTCAAGATCAAGAATTTAAGACCAAAATGAAATTGGTTTTTGTTTCCTACTATTGTACACTTAGACCATAATGTCAAAGAGAAAGCCGAAAACTTCAGTTTTGATGCGCAGTTAAGTACATACACTCTGTGAAATAAGCACAATGGTTTTAGAGAATGAATCTGTTTGAAGGTGATGAAAGATCAATGGAAAAATCTAGGTGTGCCCGTACATCTGTGTTTCCATATACAGGAGCACTCTGCATGGTTTGGGCTTTTGAGACTTGCACTGCTTGACTAATATGTAATTTGAATCAAAATATATTTTACAATGAAATACATTTTATTTATAATATCTTCTGACCAGGATGATGTTTGAAAATAGCCTTAATTTGCTGAAAACAGAAAATATTCATGCAAAACTCACAAGGGAATATAAATCATTGTCACAATCTCTAAAAGGTTCTAATTAAGGTCAAATTCTGCTGCAGGACATCAGCAGAGATAGCGTGCCTGGTAAGTGTAGCTGTAATCTTAAAGCTAGTTGGATCTTTAATGCTTTTCTTTTGCTCCTTTCGTTGGTCACCAATGTTGAGAGGAAGTGATTTCCTTCTTTTATCAGTTTCTGTTGGAGTCATAAACTTTGCTTTCTTATCTTTTCCAATTTACTAACAACAATGAGTTTAGCTTACTTGCTGATAATTGCAGTCTTCTGACTTCAAATAATGCCTTTTATGGTAACAGGGAGGATCGTGAAGATCTCAAGGTGTTTTCTGCAAAAATAAAGATGAATCCTTAACTTCCTTGTAAACTTAGGGTTTGGCAACTCATTAAAGCTTCTCTTAGTTTATTTCTCCACATACTGTAGACACACCGTTGGTTTATTCTTTTAAAGTTTATGTTGTGAACATAAGACTCTTTTTTAAATTGTAAGCATCTCAAAAATAAATTTTATGCATTGCAAAGATAAACAATAGTGTCTTTGATATGAGTGGTATAATGTTACATCTAGATACACTAATTTCCTTTTTAAAAAAGAACTTTTTTGTTTTTGTGGCCAGCTCAGCCCACCCTGGGGGGCGGGGCTGGCATAACATATGGTGCTGGGGATTGAACTGTGGTCCCCACATGATTGCCTAAGTTTGCTTAAGCCCAGAGCTTTAGACTGCTGAGCTATCTTGCTGGCCCTAGACGCACTAATATTTTAAGAGCTAAACTTGACTCTGTCATATATAATAAACTGAAAGGATCCTAAAAGGTTCTGAATAAGAAAGTAAACTATTGCTATTTTTATTGTTCATGATTATGTTACAATCATACTCTCTACTTACGGCATCGGCATATCATCCAAAATCACGTCCTCAAGACAAAGCCCAGTTTTAGTTTTCTGTCTCCATTCATTGAATTTTGGAACTAAGGTGTGAGAATCACATGTAAACTGCTGAATTCAGATAACAGAAATTGCTTCTGAAATAACAATGAAAACAATTATATATCTATATATCATAAAATATACGACAAAAATTTTGGTTGAAATATATCAGGACAAATATTATTAACTTGTTTTATCTATAATTGGTAATTCTTACTTTGGGGCATTTCAGTGTATGGTAGGGTATATTTTCAGTTAACAGTAATAATAAACACTATCCATGAATGTCCACCTCTATGGAAATAAGGCTGAGTAGAGCTCTGGTTCAGTTATTGTCTGGAAAACAGCAATTACATATGTAAAATGTATGGCATGCATTTGTGCTTCCATCTTACAAACTGTATTATTACACTGTTGTGAATTATTATTATAAAGACAATCTCATAATTATATTGCTGTTCAAACAATTCTCAGTCATTTTTAGATTCTTACAGCGTCAGAGTATTTTGGAACTCTCAATATAATAATAAAATGCCTCTTCATTTTTCTCAGGATTTATGAGTTTATAAAATCTGTGGTTTTTGAGTGTACCTAACTGACTTTACATGGGAGAGTAATGTGTCAATTTTTTTTTATTTTCAGTACTGGAGATTGAACTCGGAACTTTGCGTTTGCCAGGCAGGTGCTTATGCCACTGAGCTATGTCCCCGGCCCCGTGCGTCTATTCTGTCTCTTTCACTACCTCTTTCCCACTGCCCACTCTAATACACATTTCTAAGGAATATATTAGCCATGACTTAATTTTAGCTCTATCTACTTAGCAGTAATACTTTAGTGAAGTACTAATAAATGTTCATTGCATTCATCACATCAGTTTGACCTGCGATCATTCATTTTGTTCTTCTTATCTTTATTCCTTTACCATTAAAATATAAAGCATGATTGCAAAACTCCATCAAAGAAAGATTGGCTGTTATGGATTTTGTTGGGAATGTCCCCTAAAACATAGGTGTTAGGGCCTATTTGAAGAGAGTAGTTCACTGGGTCCTCTTGAAGGATATGACTGTAAATCATGCTCTGTTAACTGAAATGATTGAGAAATGCCTAGAAGTTTAGGAAAGCACAGTTCTGGATACATCTGAGGATGACTGACAAGTAGGCCAGCAAATGGGAGATCTACCTCGGAAGTAAGTAGTCCCACCCTGTGGATTTGTAGCTTGAACAGGATGAAGAAGGAAAGAGTTAGAAGTGACCCTCCCTATTTCTCAAGAGCTCCTGTTTGTCATTGCCTTTGGACATTAAACCCCAGTCTCTTCAGCCTTTCAACCCATGCTCCCATAGCTGCCTTAGTTACTTTCCTCTCATTGCTAGGTCAAAATATCCAACACCCAAAATTAAAGAAAGAAAAGTTTATATAGTTCATAGTTAGTAGAGGCATCAGTCCATACTCGGTTGTCTCCAAAGCAGGGTGGCAGATGGCAGAGGGCAGCAGTTCATGGCAGGTGGAAACAGCAAAGAGCAAAGGGAGGAGCAGCAGCTGCTGGCAGCTAGAAAGCCTCTCTCCCCTCCCTATATAGTATTCAGACTATCTGCCCCAGAGTGGGTGTAGCACCAAAACCGTAAGTCCAGCATCAGATCATGAATTAGTCACAAACTACAGGAGCCATCCCAATGACTACATGAGGCTTTTGGGGGACAACTAGACACAAACCACAAGGGTGGGAAATGTGCAGTGAACTTCCAGGGCTTCCACTTTGCACTGCATCCATGATTCCCCTTATTGTAAGGCTTTCACCCTATCGGGCTGTGCGCCTACTGGAACATTCTGCTCTGCAGTGTGCAGATGACCGCTGTGGACTCTTCTGCCTCTCACTCTACAGATAGCCAGTTGGAGCTCTCCCACTTCTGATCCTGCCAGTCTATCTAGTACATGTCATTACATAGTCATATGTATATTCTCCATTGATCCTGTCCCATAGTGAAGCTTAACGTTGTTTATTTTGATTTTTTACTATGATTTCAATATTTATGGACCTAGACTAGCATTTTGAGGGGTTTGCCTATTAGCTCAGTTGTTAAAGTGTCTGCTTAAACAAAGCAGTCAGCCTAAGGATGTCGTGGTTCGATCCCCAGATCCTCATGCATTACCAGACATGGCCTTAAGGCATCCTGAGCCAGCAACCCCCAAAAAAGATCCTCATAGACTAGCATTTTTTGCCAAAATAATTCATATATTATTAGAGAATATTTAGTCTGATCATATGTTCACAACAGTTTGTTTATTGATTGATTGACTGATTGATTGATTGAGACAAGGTCTTACTACGTAGTCCAGCCTGGCCTTGCACTCATTCTGTAGCCCAGTTGGCCTCTGCTATATGGTGATTTTCCTGCCTCAGCCTTTGAAGTGCTGGGATTACAGGCATGTGCCACCACATCAGACCACAGCAGTTTTACTTTAATTGGACCACTTTTAAAGTGTTGATTTTTAGGTTCATTAGGTTCATTAGGTAAAATGGTGATGGATAAGTAAAGGACATAGCTAGTTGAAATCTAGGGATTCTGAGTGAGACTTCCTGGAAAAACTTCAAAAAAGAGTCCAAGGCCAGTTCATGGGGTTGGATGGTTAGTGTGGAGGGAGAGGATGGGGCAAGCAAAGGCCATGGTGAAAAGGAAGATGAAGAATGGCAGCAGGTGGGCCCAGTGTGCCATCACCTGTGCAATTTTCCCAGGCTGCAGCAGGGTTCTACAGGATTTAGGAACCTGTTCTGATAGTTCTTGGAGCTCAGGAACTCAGACAGCAGTGAGGGAAGCAAATGGAATCAGACCCATCAAGGTCCTTAAAGATCATAGAGGCAATTCAATAGGATTCCTTGTCCTGACTGAGCTCTAAATAATTTTTAATTCCTCATTTATTATATTATACCCTTAGCGTCTATGGAGGTGGCTTAGAACACACACACTGTGCTCATTGCTAGAAACATACTTTATGTTGCTTATTGATGAGTTGAAGTATTCATAGAGAAAGGGTCAAAATATTGAATAAAAAGTTACAGGTGACAATACAGGGTACGTTTAACCTGGAACTCAGTAAAGGTGACTATACTTTTCTTTAAAAATATTTGAAAGAATATCATTTAGGAGAAACATTGAAAATGTTCTGTACACTTCTAAATGATCAACTTAAACCTAAGGTAAACATCACTCAGAAGTCAATTGGCATCTTGCTAAGGAAATTATATCTCTAGAGTCATATCATTTCTTTCCAGCCAGCATAGATTCTCTAGTAACAAAGCTTCAGTCATCATATAGGTTTGGTTTCTAGTCTCAAAGATAAGAGGAGAGGGGCTGGCGAGATGGCTCAGTGGTCTAGAACACCTACTTGGAACAAGCTGAACTAGAGCACAGGGACCACGGTTCAATCCCCAGCACCACATG
>NDGM011183743.1:0-17993 GCA_002564305.1 Octomys mimax | reverse complement strand
AAGTAGCTGTATATCTATCCTAACTGTTTTGTATATACAGATACAAAATGGTCCTTCATTTGTGTCCCCTTTTTTTGTTTAGTTTTGTTCTTTAGATATTGCAGGTGCATGAATTCAGCAAAACAATCCAATGTAGTGCAGTAGTCCATAATAGCGGTAGGTTATGGATAAAGCACATCTTGTAAGGACAATCAGGCAGGATAGCAAAGCAGCCAGCAAAAGGCACTCAGGAGAAAGGGCTCCTAGCACCGCTGCAAAAAGGGCCAGAATGAAGGGAGAGCATGTTCAAGGTCAGCGGAGAGACCTGAGCACGACCCACTGCACTGGGACTTGTGCCGTAGTATGCCTTTAAAACTTTTCCTTTAAACAGTCACCATTTTTAAATCATAATCCATATGCTTAAATACCTGAACTAAATGTTCTTAGATTTTTATTCTCTTCATGGAACAATGTGTAAACCTACAAGAGCAATCGACTTCTCGCATGTGTTCTACTCGTGTTGGCTTGGGTTGCCACCATCTAGGTAAATAACTGCACACTGCATTCTATAATGCAGCGGCACCACAAAAGGTTGATTTAGGAAAATAGCCCTGTAGCCTCTGTAGGCTCTCTTCTTTCCTCACGAGGCCCCTCGCTCTTGTGGGCTTCTCATGATATTCCCAATCTGACCTATGCATCCTGACCAGGAAGTACTGCCGGCTCTCCCACCGAGGCCCGGGGAGCAGCAAAGAGCCTGAGCCTCAGGGGAGTACCCAGCCTGCAGGAAGATGGAGCCTCAGGCAAAAGGAGGAGCCTTCCACTTTCAGAAGGCCCAGAGAGAGCGACCCCTTCCGGTCTGTTGCCCTGGAAATCATCCCACTTGGATGACGTCACTGGAAGATGTGCCGTAAATATGCATAGATGTGTACTGTGTGACTGCTTATGCACACAGCTCTCACACCAACTCAGTTACCATTCTGTCACTGTCTGTATCATCAGTAAACATTTCTTCAACAAATATTTAGTATCCATGTCCTCTGCCCCTGGGAGGACAGAGGACAACTGCTTAGGCACATGCATTCCCTGTCCTCCTCTGGCTTGGAGTCCACCAGGGCTACGTAGGTAAAGACAGAGGATTGCAACAAGAAATTGTAATTGTCACCAATGGATAACAATTGCACAGTGTGTATTGGTAGCTAGCATTTAAAAATCACATTCCAATTAGTTAAAAACGCTATTTTTATAGTGGCATTCACAGATCGTGCTCAATCATGAGGAGTAAGTTGGACATAGTCAGTAGCTACGCTGCTTCAGCAAAGTCCAAGGGAAGGCAAAACGCACTCCCAGATGCTGAGACCTGAGCTTCTCATAGGAATGTGGCTCACGAGAATTCGGAGGCTCTCAAAAACGTAATTCTAATTATGCACTTGCAGTCTACACAGTTCAGGTCACAGCTTTGCAGAGTCACCCTTTGGTCAGTGGCTAATGTCCTACAAGGAAAGAGTCGGAGTCCCCTCCAACAAGGAACGCGGTGGGCAGAGGATCTAACGGAAGCTCTTCTCAGAGGATGGGAAACGCTGCCCATAGGCTCAACATGTGCAGGACTCCTCTGCCAGAGGAGTGGGGACAGCCTCTGCTTAGGGCAGCAGAGTGCCACGTCCTCATTTTTGCAGGTGTGGGAAGCCAGGGATGAGAATTAAGCTGGACATAATTGAACAGGAGCAACATTTTAGGTGTGAAGTGAGTGATAATGCTTCAGTGCTTAAAGGCAGTGCAAGGCCTTTGACAGCAATTAGTAGTGAGCAGCAGTTTTAGCAAAAGCAAAATCTGGAAAATTAGTTGTCTGTCAATATGTGAAGAGTCACATAAGCTGAGATTTCATGCAGTGGAAATCCAGGCTTTTCTTCTACAGAATGATGCTGTTACTCTTAACTGTCGCAAAAACGTTGCTTCTACCTCTTAAGGGGAGAAAAGTTCTACCACAGAACAGATAGTGTGATCTTCCCTTTGCTTATCTTCATGTGATTATTAATCAATATGTTTTGTTCATTTTATACTAAAAGAGTCTTTTCTTTTTCTTCAATTTAAAAGTTTCTCAGATTTTATTATACCTTCTCTGCATCATCAATTTTTATTATGATAAAAATCCATGTAAGAAAATTTTGGGCCAGCCAAATAGCTCAGCAGATTAAAGTGCCTGAAAACAGACTCAGGAGCCAGGGGATCGATTCCCAGGCCTGTGGTGCCAGCCCTGTCCCTGGGGCACGCTGAGATGGCAGTGGAGACTGGGCGTGGTGGCACAGGTGCCTGTAATCCCAGCTCTTGGGAGGCTGTAAACAGGCAGATCACTATGAGTCTGATCTAGTAGTAAGACCCTGAACAACCTGTAGACCTTCCCTAAAACACAAAAAGACGAAAAAGAAAATTTCCCAGATTAACAATTTTTAAGTGGACTGTTTACTAGTGTTACCTACATGCACATCTTGGGTGTTAGAACTCTACAACTCTTTCATCTTTGTCTTTTTTGGTACCAGAGATCAATCTCAGGACCTTGTGCTTGCCAGGCAGGCGCTTATGCCGCTGAGCTATCTTCTCAGCCCAGCTCTTTCATCTTTACAGTGGAAACTTAGCTGGGTGTGGCAAGATCTTCCTGTAACCTTGTAAGTTGGGAAGGCTGAGGCAGAATGACTGCAAAATCAAGCTAGCCACAGAAATTTAAGCAACATAGGAGACCCCATCTCAAAACAAAATTTAACTAAAAGAGCTAGCAATGTGGCTCAGTGTGAAGGCTCTGGGTTCAACTGCCAGTACAAGTAAAGAAAAAGAGAAAAAGAAAGAAAGAAAAAGAAAGGAAGGATGGACGGGCTACAAAGGAAACAACAAACTAAATTAAAAGGCCGAAATTGTGTCCACTGAACATCAACTCTCCATTTCTCCCCTAGATGCAAATCCTACTAAATAGAATTCTGCTTTCTATTCCTAAGGGTTGGTTACTGTAGCCACTTCTCTGAGTGGAATCATGCATCATGCAATATTTGTCTTTTTTGACTAGTCTGTTTCATTTATCTTAATCCCGATATTTTAAATGATATAATTTCCTTCTTTTAAGGCTAAATAATATTCCATTGTTTGTACTACTTTCCATTTACCTATTCACCCACCCTTACATATTTAGGTTACGAACATTTTGCTTTTGTGAATAATACTTCAGTGAATGGGTTTATACCTACATCATCAAAATCCTGTTTATAACTCCCCTGGAAATGTAAGAAGGAATTTCTGGCTCATCTATCAATCCTATTCTTAATTTTTTTGAGGAAATGTCACAGTGTTCCTGATGGCTGCCACACCATTCAACACCACCATCTACAATCTGTAAGCTTTCCATTTTTTTCCATATCCCCCCCTCCCCACAGCACTTGCTACTTCCTGGCTTTTAAATAGTGTGAAGTGACCAATTATTAACTGAGCACCTATTTTGCATCAGGCAATGTTCTTAGAGTTGTTGATGCAGTAATGAACAAAGATGACCAACACAAGAAGGATGCTCATTTTAGTTTTCGTTGGTACATGTGTACACTACATAATGACTCCGTTCCTCGTGGGAAGCTGGTGTGATATAAAGACATTCTCACTGCTGTTCTGTCCCCCTCCTTGCCTTTCCCACTCCCTTACCTCCATCTCTTGGTCCTGTTTCATTCTGTAAAAGATCTAGATATCTCCCTTTCTAATATATATCTTTTATTTTTCTCTTTCATTTATTTAAACTTTGGATTCTCATATAAGAAAACCCATGTGAATAGCTTGAAAGGTTATTTTTAATATATTTTTTATATATTATAATATATAATATATAATATTATATATTATGGACGAATATATTCATCCATAGGGATGAAGTTTCTCTCAATGTGCCGTTTTACTTCCTTCTGCATCATATGAAAAATCAGAGAGCAACCATGGTATGGCATATGCTGTAGTATGGGTCTAGCTCCATTAAATTTGGACTGGAAAATTTAAAATGCTCAATCAAAAGGAAAGTCCAAACCTCCAAAAAATAACCCAGTCCTAGACACTAAACAACCAAACAAATACATTTCAGGGTCCAATATACCGAACAAACACTGCAGAATCTGGTCTGTAAGGCTTTCTGTCATCTTTCTTGGTGTCATCACAAAGCCAAGACTTTACAATATATAAACCACAGATCAAAGGCAGCAAGAAACCATTAAATGAAATGAATACCGGGCACCATCAAAAGGTGTCATGCTACGTTAAGGTGTGAAGGGAAAGGGTGGGGCACCCCATAGCCCTTTTCAAGGGGTAGGAAGGGCAGGCAGGTACATGAAAAATTCAAACATCATTAAGAAAGGCACAGAAACAGCCTACATGGCCAAGACAAATGGGCAGAGAAGTTAACTTAAACTCACGGAAAAGGAGGATGATTTCATGGAATAAGAAAATGATGGTTAGCTTCGGAGAATAAGTGAATTTCTACAGAGGAGGATAAGGAGACAGTAGGAGGTATCTGGGATTTGTGGGAGTTGTGGGATATCACAGATTTCTCCGAGTGGCACAGTTGTGACACGCCAGAAATTTTTTTTTTTTTTTTGAGTTCTAGGTCTATTTGACCCATGCTTCTGTCTTCCAACCTAACATTAGCACAAATTTTCCAGGGTGGCTAAGAAAGATGTGTCATGACGTGTTGTAAGATTGAGTCCTAAATGGATTATGGAGCAGATTATAGAGTTTAACCCTGTGTCTCAGGTGTTTGGGGAAAAGCTCATGGCTTTGAAAATAGAGGGAAAAGGTATCTTCCCACAAGCAGATTAGACAGCCCATAATAGCAAAGAAATGTTGAAAAATCTGGGGAAACTAGAGAAGACTAATGGAAATATTTTGGAATATAAACTACTTTTAAGTGTCTCACTCTGAAAACTCCACTATTAAATAGAAAACTTTAGAATACCATCAAATTGTTCATACAAACATCTCAAAGGCTCCTGATTCTTCTTGCTCCACAGATATGCTTAAAAATGCTTTGCAAACACACAAGGTACAATAAGCGAAGACCTGTGAAATGTGGAAAATGTTTCCCAACCAAAGATTCTGAGTGCAGCTACAGCATTAGCTGCAACCTACCAACTGGAATAAAGGGACACGTCCTGCTCTGCAAACAAACCCATCACCCCAACAGTAGTCCTACAAGAATAATCCCCAACAGTTCCATCGCTTCCTATAGAATAGATTTCTTTGTGCCATAAGAAATGTGACAAGATTTTCAACTATTTCATATAGTCCTAAATAGACATCCATTTATTTTTTATTAATAAATTTGTAATAGTACAGGAATAACTTCAATAGCAGAGATAATCACTCACCGTAATTATTGGAATTCTCCCCACTACCTCAAATATATCTCCTGCATTTGCCTAAAGTTTAATTAAAATGAGATGGCTGGAATAATTAATATCATCATAAACATAAGACAAACTAATAAAACTGCAATTGTTTTCTTCTAGTCTTTTCAGTTATGCTAAAATATTTCATCTCCGTTTTCAGTCATGAGTTGCTTTAAACAATTTCTATGACATTAATCCTTGATATTTGTCTCAAAGAGGAATGAAGCTTGTCGTCCTCCTGCAAGCTTCCATCCCTGTGAAGCAGTGACCCGACATGGTGTGAATCCTGGATACCGTTCAAGGCAGCAAAGAAAGCCATTTCTACTCCAACACTATTTAAAACTCTTTATAATGAATGAGGTTTTATTTTCACAAATTTAGCTGGCTTGCTTAATTCTCTGTACAAGGACATGCACATTACTCAGAAATACACAATCTGCTTTATATTAAATAAGTACAGAAGCGTGTAAGCTTTAATGTATGTATTAAAGTTCAAAAAATGTGTTGAAATATTTATAAATAGTATGTTAAAGGATACAGAGTTCCAACTGGGCTCTTTTAAGATAAACTTATTAAATCAAACGCATTTTGAAATATGCTATGTACATGAACTTTCCACCTCCCTACTTCTCCAAGGAAGAACTAATGGCTGTCAGAGACCAGAAAGCCATGAAAATACAATGCCACTCTCCAGACGGTGTTCTCTGGGAGTCCTCGTTTGTTCTCTTCACCTCTTCTGAGCACATTAAACAATCAGATGCAGTACACAAGAGCTATCAAAAGGGAGCACTTTTGAGCCACCAAAATCGTCTGTTCGCCTAAAAGCCGCAATCTCCCCAACTCCAGACAATGATACTATCTCAGGTATATTATGTGCTAAAATGATCATTAAAAATTAAGCACCACATATAAGCTGCCATTTAGAATATTAATTTACCTTTGCTAATCATCTTTTTAACTTGAGGCTAAAAGAGTTCACTTACCATTCGGGTACTCAGGCTGGGTCCAGGAGATGTTAAAGGAGTCCGGTGAGTAGGAGTGAGCTTGGGGGGCGGCCACCCCTTCAGGGATGTCCTCCTCAGTCAGAGCCTGGCTGGCTTCACTCTCCGCACATCCGCCCCCGGTGCAAACCTAGACAGGGAGCCGAAATGAGCATCTGCTTCTGGCTCCAGGAAGTTTACATGGACACAGAAGAAAGAGAATTCCTAAGGAAAGTTCTAGATCTTTTAAAATGATGTTGCCTTTACCCCTCAGAAAAACCTGGCTTGAGGCTAAAGTTTGCTGTGGAATGGGATGGCCATCCAGGACATGGGGCAGGCATCTCCAGTAAGTATCAATAACCAGGCAGGTGTAAACTAAAGACCAAGCTGAGTGAGAGACTGGCCACGCAGGCCAGGAGCTGCCTGGGGATATAGCCCTATGAGAAGCAGCCTGTCGCAGAGGTTGCTGAGTGAATCAAACACATGTAGGTGGGTGTTCACACACACACACACACACACACACACACACACTCACGGGCTAGCGTATGCACACCACATGAGAAAAGTACTGCAGCCTGAAACTTCAGACTTGAACAACCATATCTCTCTAGAAAAAGAGGTACAGCAAACATAACTGCTTCCTATTTATGATTTAGGGGCCAATACATTTATATTACATTATCATGTCAGATCAGATAAAGCAATATTTCTCAGTCAATCAATATGCAACATTGTTGAGTGAATGTTTAAAGGCTTAGAAGGTCAAACAATTTACTTATGAGTCAGAGGAGAACAGCTTCATTAAAACATGGCTGACAAATTTAACGGAATCCCAACAGCCCCGTTCCCTAATAAACTACCACTAATGGCCAAAATGGTGACATGAATGTTAATGACATTTAAAACTCCTGTGCATACTTTCACAATAAACTGCAAATAATTATTAAATTTACTGGATGAACATTTCTTCGGGATGCTGAGATGTATGAACAGGGTTTTTATTAGCCCATCCTTGCTAACAAATATTAGCAATTATATTTCTATAGAACGACGATGTTCAAGAACTATACTTAAAACGTGTTTTATATTTCTCCAGTTTACAACCACAACTCACACAATGAAGTTTAAAAATCTTTCAGAAAACACTAAATTTTACCACAGTTAATAAGAAAATGAAGCAAAATCATAGGATGATATAAAAAGTAGACAGTTACTTAGTCCATTTACATGGAAGATAGATACTACCAGCATAAAAAATTTAAGCACCGTTCTCCTTAGTTTGGCCTGCTCACTGCTTTTCAGTTTGATATTGGGGCAATTGGTATTCTGATACTTAAAGTAGTCAAAATTATTTTCCTTAAACATAGAAGACTGGCTGTTGTTTTGCATATTTTCTTATATAAAAAAAGTTTACTTTTTTTTTTTGTATTTTAGGGAAGAGTCTACAGGGTATTAAATTGTAAAGAGTACAATTTAATACTCTTTGCCTGGTTGTAGCTCGTTGCAAACCTTTGTAAGTATTAAAAACAATTTGTTGTCAACATACATGGAGACGTACTCAGCTCCTGTGTTGAGAAAGAGCAGCGATTTACATCTCCGGAATCTTTTCTCATCAGTGAAGCGAGTTTCAGGCCACTGAAATTGTGACTTGGGCGTGGAATTGCATTATGATTGGGCTCTTGACTAACTTTAGGGTTTTCTCTGACCCTCAGCTGCGGTGTGTGCACATAGGTGTAAGGGGAGAACCATATTTTCAGCTGAGAATTGAAAATGCAAATAGAGAAACATCTATCGACCATGTGTCCAAACCTTGACTCAGAGTTTTGGGACGTGCCACTTGGCAGCACAAGAAATCACTGCCCAAAATGTGAAATGCTAAAGCTTTACCAAACACATGGCAGAAAAGTAGGCACAGGAGACAACTAGGTCCCCGAAGGGAAAACGTCGCATCCTCTTGTTTGCAAACCGACAGCACGAAGTGATTCAATTCTAACAACTTTCTTGCCACTGTTTTAATTTTTCATGTCTTAAGCACCTTCCTTGCAAACTTCCCTCAGAGAAAGCGTACCATATAACATTCTACATTGCTTAAACAGAATGAGAATTCAAATTTACTTTGTTTTGAGAATGACATTCTATTTTCTAAGATGAATGAAAACATCTTTAGGAAGACTGCTGTTTGGGGGCCACATCACCTGAGATCTGTAAAGCAGCAACGTGACAAAGAGAGACTCCTCAATAATCTAAGGAATATATGAGGATTTTTCTTATAAATGAAATGGTGTATACAGCTGCTGACATAATAGAATTACCCATGAACTTCCTTTTCCTGGTACATTGTTTTGTCCACGCTCTTTTCACATGTGCTTAGAGGGCTGGTTCTTAAGGCCGCTTCCAACTGACTAGTCTAACTGCTTCGTCCCCATGAGACGGACCCAGGGGGTGTCTGCTGTTTGCCTGTATAGCAGAGCACTGCATTCAGAGCAGCGGGCCGCTGATTGGAAAAGCTAACCAACACAGCGGCATTGATTAAGGTCTGAAAACCTGTGAACCATTAAAATAAATTGTTCTAACCCATTTCCTATAGCTTTGGGTTTGTTACAGACATTTAAAACAAAATTCCAAGTCATAATGCCACTTTTAATGGATGAGTGACACTTGGCAAAAAGGGGGCTCAGTTTTTGGACAATGAAATGGAGAAAGAATAAAATTATATCAGTTACTTTTGAAATGATGGATATTAGGAAGATCCAGAACTAGGATTATTTTATCCTGTAGTTTATTTTCAGCTAAGTTGGGCCTGAGAGTGTTAGGACTAAAGCATGTTTTCAAGAATAAAGAAAAATACTAAAAGTGCTCTATCCATATCAATCTCTTCTTGAAAGTCAAACTCAGTATTCCCCAAAATCTTAACTCATTCTCACCACATGACAAGTGGCTAGCCATGATGTGAATGCTGCAGTGCAGCATATATTTTGTGATCTGTTGCATTCATAGTTTATTTAATTTCTAACTCATTACCTTCATTAGGCACTATCACACTTTGTCACATCTCAAAATACTTTTGGTTGAGTGAGGCAACTAATTATAGTATTTCTTGCAATGGTAAGAGCATCCACTTTGGAACTACACAATCCTTAACCTTAAGTTTTCCAGAAAATTATTTAACTACATAAAAGTCCCAGATTGTTTATGAAATGATTAGTGTTTAGTGGTCATTCATTGATGCAAGAATAGTTTTACTTCTGGTTTCCACGGGGCACTGTGCTTCAACCTGCACGTGGGATTTTGCTAATGCAGTTGCCATGTTTCAGGAGACTACAAATCAGAGTCAGATGCAAAAAATAAATGCAGCTGCAAGAGGTAAGCTTCCTGTGCCAACCCTGGAGGAAGTAAACCACACTGGCGCAAATCTCCATGTGTCTTTCTCTACCCCAAAGGCTGCCTAAAGTCTTTGGTATCTGTGTGTTATGTTTTGTAGTATTTAGTCAACATGCTAAGGCTATCTACAAAGGAAACCCTATTTTTCTGAGAACCTGATTTTCCTCTGCTAATCTAATGACCTTGAAAGCTAGTTATTATATTGAAACTGTGAAATATACAATAATCCCTCAATTAACCAGGATGAACCTAAAATGTTCTGCTTCATTTAATTTACTGCTTAACAGGGTTAAGTAAAAAGAAAAAAAAAACCTTTTAGTTGAATACTTCCTGAAAATACATGTCGATATGACAATATTTTCTGCCCTAATAAATACAGTGAAATTGAAAATAATATGAACATATTTGTTAGGGCAAACTCCACTTTATGACATCCCGCATCAATGTTATTCAGCAGCTGACAGATATTGTTTGTCAATACCCCATAGGGCATTCCGCCTTCTAAGACATGCTACCTTCTTAGCATGATAGAACTCTAGACCCTAAAAAGACATCCCAGTTCATTTAGTTCAATATCCTAACGTTAGGCTTGAAGAAAGAAAACCTGAGTGTGGTGAGCTGAATTTGCCTGAGGTTACACAGTGGCAAACCCTGAGATAAAACTCAGGGGAACAGATCCCTAAGTTAGTGGGGTTTATTTCTGAAGCTATTAGGGAGAATTATAGGCTACTGACATGGACTTTGATTGGCTGCAAAATCGCCTTGTGACAGAGCTTCGTTTCCATGTCATTTGCTTCCATCTAGGAAAATCCAGGAAGCCAATGAGTGTATGATGTTTATTTCGGGTTACTTAAGAATAATTGAAACTTTTCTTGACTTTGATGCTACCACTACTTTGAAAGCAGCGTGTTCTTCATGCGTCAGCTTTGGGAAATTCAGCGGGTGTGCATGTTACTTCTTGAGTCACACAGCCGTAAGGAGCCCACCGCTCTGCTGCAAGCCAAGCTGCGCTGCGGAAGGCCAAGGCGCACGGTGTCAGTCTTGAACACGATTTTAACATTGCCTGATTGCCCTTTTTCATGGCATCAAGTTAGACAGCAATAGTTGAATGCCGTTTATTTTCTCTTGGTATAATATTTAGAGCATTCAAGAGCATGTTAAGTAAAATGAATGCATACGCAGTGTCTACATAAATGTAAATTTATTCATAATCAAGAGCAGAATATTTTCTATGGCATTTATCAAAGCAAATATCCTTATATAGGTATTGCTATAAAATGAAGAGTGTATTTAAAACAAATAGGGACAATCTCATGTTTATATTCAGTTATTTTCAGATGTGCTATTAAACTTAAAAAAGATTATATTTCATCAAAAAACAAAAGGAACTAGAGAGTGTAAATTCCAAAGTAATATCAAGGTCTTTTAAAGGACCTTTGTTAAAAAAAATGAAGCGCCATCTTTGCATTTTAAAAAGCTATGATTTACCTGAGGAAACCTCTAAACTACATTGAGTCTGAGCTCTTATTAAATGACTTTTCTTCTGAGATAAGTATAATACAAACCACAGTAAAATATCTGGGTGTTATTTAAATCTCCTTTTAAAAGTATAAAATCTAAGGTTTAATATCATACGTTGTTTTCAGAATGAACACATACTCCAAGCGGAAATACATTCACTAATGTAAGCATTTTTCCGAGAGCTTTACGTATTCTTGATGCACTTCAGCTAAGAGCAATGATAATTTCTATTAGATTTGGGGAAATCTACTGATCAGATGGTATTCTAACACTGCACATGATACTGAAAAACATAGATATTAGAGCAACAGAATTCTCATTTAGGACGTGCAATGGCTTTTCTATAGCAATATCAGCATGTGAAGTTTTTGGAATTCTGCCTTTTTTTAAGTGAGACAGAGCAAAGAAGGAGGTAGAAGGGCCAGCCAATAGGTCAGCAGAGTAAAGAGCCTGCAAGCAGGTGCAGGGGTTGGGGGTTCAATCCCCAGGCCTGCCATGCCAGCCCCACCTCCGTGGCACTGAGACTGGGATTGAGACTGGGCATGGTGGGCACACCTCTTACCCCAGCTCTTGGGAGGCTGTAAACAGGCAGATCATTATGAGTCTAATCTAGTAGGGAGACCCTGAACACCCTGTAGGCCCTTCCCTAAAATAAAAAATAAAAAAAAAAAAGAAGAAGGAGGAGGAGGAGGAGGAGGTAGAAAGAGTGACAGAACTGAAGGGAACTTACTCCCAGCTTGATGAGGTAGCCGTTACCAGGGATAAGGTCCTGCAGCCTGTGATGCTGGGGAAGCTCGCTGCTGTTATAGATAACAGTCCAAACTGGAGCCTCATGTGTATGATCCGAAACATACAATATGTAGCGTTCCAGAATCCCGTGGAGTTTCCTTGGTTGTTCCCATCTGGAAATGGAAAATGTAGCATTGCTGTCACCACCATCCATCCAGGTCAACACTGAAACATACAGAACTTTGCAGGGACACATTGGGGCATGATTTCGTGCCACTGGAAACACACACACACACACACACACAAAACTCAAAAGTGATTCATCCCCCTCTGATACCCAAGTGCTTATTAAATGCTTATTCTGGGTGACATAAAGAAAATAGGACATCATCCCTCCCCTTCAGTTCCTTATAATTTCCAGTCGCTGATAATATGAAAATGTATGACTATTGATTGTGAATTTAAACTGTTGAACAAAATTTGGGAAAAAGTGTATCTGAGAACTTAGAAGATAGAGTGGAAAGGATCACACAGTTTTCTTTTAAAAAGCAGCAATCCAGTGCTGAGTTAATGTAGAAGTACAGAGGGCACAGCCGGTGGGAGTGTTGGAGCAATCAGGCAGGCTCCGTGGATGAGGTGCCTCGACACATAGGACTTCTTCCTAAAAGTTGGTTTGGCTTTGGAAACTGAAGAGGCAAAGTGTCCCAGGGGCTGCTGGTCACATTGGAGAGTGAGGGAAGCGGGGGGCGGGGGGACAAGTGGCAGAATAGATGGGAAAGAGTTCAGGTGACAAACACAGTAGAGGGAGATCTTTTGGGGCAAGTAAGGTGACTGAGCTCAAAGATACATGAAAACTCCTACAAGAGTTTACATGGAAAAATGGGTTAGGCATCAGATGATTTTTGGTTTGAATGAATGTCATAGTTTAGTCACTCTAAACTTTGACAGATGAGAAAACTGAGATCAAGAGAGATAAATGTGAACGAGCATCACATTAGTGCTTAGTAGAATGCTCTATTAAATTGTAGTGCAGGACTACAATCTATCTTCTATCTCATTTATTAGGAGATGGACAAGTGCTCCAAATGTCAGATATGATCTCAATATGCTTATATATCAAAGCTCCTTTGTGATCATAATTTCAAGGGAATAAGAATGTAAGAACATTCTTGTTCATGCTAAAACATAAAGGGCAGTATGCCTATGTGCATATACACACATGAAGTTAGATGCATACGTAAGTGGTCAGTTTTTCCTTTATGGAAGTTTGTACAAAATCTGTGCTCATACAGGGCTCAGCTTGATTGTATAAGGACAAGATGGAAATTAAGTTGGCAAGAGGTAATCAAAGGTTCCCAGAACCACTGATCTAATCATGTCTATGCATTTAATCACAATAAAATTAATTTTATGTCACAAGCCCTTCTCCTGATTGAACTCACTGGAATTCGTGCATGAAGCTGTGTGTGGCAGACACTACATTTCTACTCACTGTACGTATGCAGTTCTAGAATCCAGGACTGTCACAGTGGGGGGCTCCACATGTTCAGGTGGCAGCTGTGCCGTGTGCAGTGTGACCCAGGAGCTGTTTGTGCACCCCACAAGGGTGCAGGCACTGAGACGGAAGTGGTGGGAAGTAAACACTCCTAAGCCTACGCAGGAGGAGAAAGGAGAATGTGTCAGTTTCAGGCCTTTTGTTCACGAGCGCTCACTCTTCCTCTATGCTCCTACCTCTGCACACCGTGAAAATGAGGCTTCCAATAAGAATCAGTAGCCATAAAAATTAATAGCAATAAAATAAACTAGAACAAAGTATGTTTAGGGATGTTTTGTCCCTTAAACATGCTATGGTCATATCCAAATAGACAAGTGTCAATCAAACTCTTGTTTGACTTTTTCAAATTGACTCTTTTCTTGAATATCTATGACCAGGTAAATCATTTTCTGAGTCATATCTTAGTTCAATGCCTCTGTTAAACATAAATGAGATATTTAAATTATTTTAAAGCATATTTGAAGATAACAGGAGTCGCTTTTGAAATGCAAATATATAGCCTGTAACAAGGACTTTGTGTTCATAATTCTGTTTGCTAGATTCTTTTCTTCTTCTCTCTACCTGACCAACTATTATTTGACCTTCACATTATCCAGGTTCTGTGCAAATACCTTTCACTTTCTAAGCTGTTCTTAACACTCCTTGCTTACACTCTGGTGCAAGGTGGAGCTAGTATCCCGTGCTCTATGTCTCACAGTACTTTGTACATGACCTTAGCATGACACTCACAACATGGTGTCATCATTATTTATTAACATGACTGTCTGATCCAGTGGAATGAACACCTTAAGAGAAAGAATGATGCCAAAGTCCTTTGGCAACTTCGGTGTCTGAGACAATGCCTTGCACGTTGTAAGTTCCAAAAACACATTTCGATGAATGAATAAAAAATTTATGAATGAGATGCTCTAGATATAGTTGAGCTAAGCACGAAAAAAGACCACTAAAAGTGGGATAGCACCCTGACCTGAAATACCCTCTTCTTTCCCCAAACATTTCCAGTACTTTATACTTGTCAACCTGTGCAATTGATACCATATCTCTTGCATTAGAATAAATGTCTGTAATTTCCTAATTCTTTTCTGAAATACTCTAAATCCTTTACTTATAAAGGTGTTAAGTAATGTAACCAAAGTCCCATCAAATTTTTCAAGGTTTAAATATCATTCATACTTTTTCTGCTCCTAAAAATAATCAGTATTTTCTGTGTTTTTTTGAAGTATGTTAGTCACAATTTAAGTAAAACATATCCTTAAATCTCATTAACCTTGAACCATTACATTTTCATATTTAAAAGATTAATGAAATGCAACCTAATTCAGTCAAATAGATTTTGCACTGCACTGATAGCAGAAGTAAACTAGGAAAAGAATGCTTTGATTTTCATGCAAAGTACAATCAACTGGCCAAACATGTAGGTCATCAGAGGAAAGAAAAAGGGTAAGTTTACAGTAAATAGGGTTACTGTAGGACAGAAAGTGGCCACAGATGAAACTTGAGCTCCTATCCATTAAATCATGTTATACCAACCTTGTAGGATCCCACATGTGGAGATGGCATCGGGAGCCCCCCAGTCACTATCGCAAGAAGGGCCCCTGCAAGGACAATTTGAAGTAGGTAGCCAGGCTCTGTGGCCTGGCCAGTGACTACAGAGAGATGACAGGAGCATCTGCACCCTGTCTACCTCAGGAAGCCCTGCTCAGGGTGCCTGAATTTGGACCAGTATTTCATGAAACTCAGGAAGAAAATCATGAGAGCAGTGGACTCAGATGAAACAAAATAGTAAACTCAGATTCACTGTGCAGGGACTTTGGGATCTCACGGGGTGAAGCTTGGCCAAATACTACAGTGCACTGTGGAAAAGCGGGAGGGAGAAGTCAGAGCTGACCTGAGGCTTTGGTGTGAGTAAGGGAAGGATGAAATATCCCACTGCTTGGCTGAAGAAGGGCATGGAAAAGGAAACAGTTCGTATTTTTGCCATGGTGAGGTTGAGAAGTTTGTTAGCTTTGGAGAAATTGTCAAACAGGCAATTGGAACGCCAGTGTAGGACACAGGAAGAGGCCATGATTTGAGGAACACTTTGGCAAGGCGCCCTCCTAAAGGTAGTGCTCGAGGCAGAAGAGAACACAAGTGAGTGAGTGTAGTCAGAGAGAGGCATGAGAAACAGAAGGCTGCCATGCCATCACCAAGACGCCAGTGTGAACAGGAAGCATGAAGCAAGGCAGCAAAGCGAGACTGACCTAGTAAGGCATGAGGAAAACGAGATTGCAGGGCTCTGAAAGTCAAGAACAGCAGATTCTGTAAGTGTCGGGGTCAAAGAAGACAAGGACTAGCAAGTGAGCAGTGCGTTTAGCAGTTTGGCAGTGAGTAGAAACTGTGCAGTGGAGGGTTCAGGATACCGTGGGCCCTAGAGCCTGGCTTCAACCAGTAGATGAAAGGAGGGAAGAGAGTCAAGGTGAACATTTTCTTCTGGAAATCTTGTTATATGGGAAAGCAGAGAAATAGACTAATAGATACAACCTAAGAAGAGCTAGATAAGGATGCTTGAAAAAAAATTTTACATGAGAGAAAAACGCGTTGTGTGCCGAGAGAAAATAATTATCCAAGAAGAAAAAGTTGGTAATAAGTGAAAAAAGAGGACTGCTAGAGATTTGTTCTTAAATACATGGAAGAATTGAGTCTAGTACAAAAGGGAAGAGCTAGGCCCAGAAAGAGCAGAGGTAGAAGACAGTCTACGCTGCTAGGTGGGGACACAGGTGTGGCCCCGACGCGGGCAAGTGGCGAGATGGTGGCAGAAATCCACAGCATCGCTGACCAGGCCTGTGCTCTCAGGGAAGAAGCAGGATTTCACCTCGGAGGGTCTTTTGATTCTCAGGGGCAATGCTGTGCCGCGGGCCCTCGCTGGGCCGTGCTATGCTATCTGTGTTAGCACCGACTTCTCGCTCCCTTTGCACCCTGGACGCATTTTGTCCTCTCGCATTCCAAGCTCCCACATTCAGGCCCTTGACGCTCTATTCCTTCTCACTAAAATCTACTTCCCCCCTCTCACTTGGCTGACGCTTTCTCATTTTTGGTCTTCCTTGATGGCTGAGCAAGCTTGCCACTGTTGAGCCTAGGTACTAGGACTCTGTCCCATGCGTCTTGTTTAGTTCCCTACCACCATTGCCAAACCCACCCGAAACTGCTTTGTCATTTGTTTCTGTCTTTATATACCTCTCAAAAGAATGACAACTTTTTGAGTAAAAAGAGATATTTTCTATCATCTTCACTGCACTAACTAAAGGCCCCAGGAGATGGCAATTAGAACAATTTTATTCACTAAGAAGATGAATGGGCGAGACCAGAGGCCGCTCTCAGTGGCCCTTACTCAACTTCCCTGTTTGTTCTTGGAAACACAATAATGTCTTACAATGCCCGCAAAACTCCAATACTCTAATGAGCACAATTGTCAGGCCAATGGAGAAAGAAGATTCACCATGAAAAACTAAGGCAAAGTTGTACCTATCTAGACACCAAGAAAGGCCTGTCAAGCACTAATGTTTCATAGAAGCACAGAAGACAGACTGAAGCAGTACCATTGTCTGATCATTAGGGCATAGAGATGATTTAGGTTTTTACAAGTTATGTCTATTTTTCAAGTAGCCTGTGCTACGCACATACAACATAGCTGGAAAAAACAATTTCGCAATACCCACTCATAACTTTGAAGAGCACACGTCCCAGGCCTGGTGGAGGCACGTCCTCCCATACCTCTGCGGCCTTGCTCGTCCTTTCCTCAGCAGCCTCAGTCTTGGCTATGCTTTCTTTTCACTCACAATCCAATTTTGGCAACTCTACATCCTCTGTAATGACTCATCTCCGAGGCTGGCATCGCTGTAACTCCCTCAAAGGCGACGCCCTTCACCTCAACTCCATGATTGCAAAATTCAGCATAGTTGCCACCACTACTTCATCTTTGGAACTGTTTCCAAAACTAAATCTAGGGCCCACTTTCTCATCCTCTGGCCAGTGACTGCCCATACTCTGCAGCTCCTTAGGCTTCCCATCCTCCTTCCCCTCGGCCCTCTCCTCGGGGAGCTCTTCCCATTCATAGCTCTGGATAATTCTCCCCATTGTCTGTGTATAAGTAATACTTCTCACAGTGCCGGGATGAGTCTGAGAGACACTGCCGGGCATACTGGACAGACTACTATAATTTGAGGTTTTACAACTTGAACAGGGCCCAGAGGACTTCTCAGCAAGAACTATCCTGCTCCCTGTTTTATATCATTATTGTATTGATATCCCCCCCCCCACACACACACTATTGTGACTGGAGGAACTTATTTTATCTTATGGATCCTAATGTGGCTGACACTGGAGGTGCAGATCCCTTTTTTTTTTTTAATTAATTTATTTATTTAGAGAGACAGAGAGAGAGAGAGAGGAGAGAGAGAGAGAGAGAGA
>NDGM011183736.1:0-11068 GCA_002564305.1 Octomys mimax | reverse complement strand
CTTCCTTCATTTTGAGTGTCAGGTATTTGTCCCAGCAACGAGAGAAGAGTAACTAAGACATACGTTAAAAATCTATATGATCAATTACAGATTCTTTAAAAATAAAAGATCATACATCATTACATGAATATATAATATAATATTAGACATGTAATGTTTCAGGGTTCTTTATGAACTTCTTAAATGTTCAACACATGATTCTTCTCTTAGGTATATATATAGGTTCCCTGGACTTTTGCTTAGCCTATCAGGCAAATGTGGCCTTTGTGCCTTATTGATATTTGCCATTCCATCAATGGAGAGATATTTTTGTTTGATTTCTATTGGCTTACTGTTTCCCTATGTTTTCTTTACCTGTTGTCTCTAAAATAAAAAATAAATTTAATTGTAATATTTTTCTGAGCACATGACTATATTTAAAAGATTAGGCTAGGAATGTAACAATCATGGAAGAATCAGAAAGTTTACTGATTTTTGTAAAATGTATCCCTGCCATATCTGTAAAATGTATTCCTGCCATATCTGTTTACAGTCTTATGGGTGAGTAATTAAAAGCCCCATTTGAGCTCCTGTAGTCACTCAACAAATGTAACTGAAGGGTGAGCCAGATAGCTCAGCATACTAAAGCACCTTCTTAGGCAGAGCTCAGTGGCTGGGGTCAGATTCCCAGCATGCTGTGCTGGACCCACCCTGGGGAGCACCGAGATGGCGATTGGGACTGGCATGGTGGTGTTCACCTGTAATCCAAGCGCTTGAGAGGCTGAAAACAGGAGGATCACTACAAGTCCAATGTATGTAGTAAGGCCCTATAAGCCCTGTAGACCCCGTCCTAAATACAGAAAAAACAAAAAAGTACTTGAAAATTTAATACATGATGATACTGTACTTGATTCTAGACTCACAAAATGTTTAATCTATCCTAGGTGTATAATGATCTGTATTCTATTTTCATCTTCACTTGGCTAGTTTGGCTTTTGATGCACTCATTTAAAACATTTAGCATAGAACTCACCTATAAACTCATTTCACTATTTTACATGTGATAATCACTGGGTTACTCTCCCCACCCCACTCTAGTTGTCATCTTCATATGTTGCCTCAAAATTGATTCCATAATGGCTACTGCAGCAGGCATAATATTGAAGGTTAAATCATTGGTTCCTGAATCAGTAATGAGGACTAGAACGGACTAGCATTACAAGCATCCTAACTCTGGGCTTCAGCATTAGCTATTTATTGGGAGTTATCAAACCAATATGTATGCATACATTCCAAAAATATCTATTGAAAATTTGTGATAGTCCAGATACTAAACTTAGGCCTTGAAGATACACAGCAAACTCCAAGCACAAAGAACATTCTGGAAAGGAACATATAGACATAGCCCATGTGTATGCCTGTGCACAGCAATAGACTAAGAATAACCAAAAGTTCTACTAGGGATTTGCATGGTGTGCAGATAGCAGTTTCAAAGCACACAGCTTGTCTTCAGTTTTCTTTGGATTTATAGACTCATATTTTGTTTGTAGAGTAGCAAAATTTGTATAATTTAAAATTCTATTCATATATGCCCATTTAAGTTCATAGTCATATGCTGAAATAAAAATCCACTCATTCTTTTAAATTCTTGTTTGTACATTTTCTTACTGACTGTAACTTGACTTACCACTTTTTTTTTTTTTTAGTATTTGGTACAGGGTCTCACTATGCAGCTCAGACTCATAGCGATCCTCCGGTTTTCAACCTCTGCAGTTCTGGGATTACAGGTGTGAGACACCATTCCTGGTCTGGCTGGCTGGCTCAGAACGTCTGGGAGGCAGGGCCAGCAGGACCTGTGGGGTCTGCAGGGCATGTGGTACCAGGGAATAGCCACTGTCTTACAAAAGAGAAACAGTTTTGAAATCACAGCTTTCAACTGTTAACTAATTGCTTTAATTTTCATGAAAACCATTGTAACATAAAAATTCTTATTTTCCTATCCAACTCTTCCTCTTTTAAAAGAATACCATTTATGAAAAATTAACAATTAAAAATTTTCTTATCATATGAATATTTTGTTCTCATAATATTTTATTTTATTTATTTATTTATATATTTTTTGTGGAACCGGGGATCGAACTCAGGCCCTTGCACTTACCAGGGAAGCGCTTATTCCACTGAGCCATCTCCCCGGCCCTGTTCTCATAATATTTTAATTAAATTTTTGTTTTATGTTTCACCTATTTTAGTTAGTGGTAAGATATTATCTGTATGAAAATAATATTGGGGCTGGGGAGATAGCTCAGTGGAATAAGCACCTTCCTGGCAAGCACAGAGTCCTGAGCTGAATTCCCAGTACCAGAAAAAAAAAAAAAAAGAAGCATTAAAAATATTACATATTTTTGTTCCCTATTTAGCATAGGTATAATATTTAATAATTTTCTAACCACTGAATGACTTGGTTTTAGTATCTGTATTCTTAATACTCTATCAATCATTTAGAACATAAATTCCTCTTGTACAATTAAGAGATGAGTTTATGTTAATTCATTAAATTTAGAGAAAATTCACAAACTTACAAAAAATGACTTGAGGGAAAACTGTCCACACTTGTGTATTATACAGCATTGTCAATTGCTGTCTATTGACCTACATATTGCGACTAGCTAAATATTATTTTCATAAGTCTGCTGAAATAAGTACAGGAAATCATTTATTGTAAATTACCTAATAAATTATTCTTGTTTGCTATTATTAACTTTCCTTTTACAGTATTTATAGTTTTACATTTAATACTAGCGTTGCCATATTTACAATTTTAAGAATACATCTAGTAAATCTGTTTAAAACTGAGTTACTATATTTTTAAAAATAACAGTTTTTAGTTAAAAGTATTATGACAAAAGATATTTTAAACTAAAAATGTAAATGAAAAATGAGGGTTTGGAAAATTAGCTTAGCACTGTAGCACCTGCCTGGCAAGTGCAAGGTCCTGAGTTTGATTCCAGCTTCCTGAAAAAAAAAAAAGGAAAATGAAATTATCTTCTTAACTGATACGTTATGATTTGTGTCCAGTTGTCCCTCCAAAGCCTCATGCAGTTACGCAGAGGACTTCTACACTTTGGGATTAATTCATGATCCAGTGCTGGGATTATTGATGTAAGTGCTGCTGGGATTATGGGTGTGAGTACTACACCCAGCCTGGGCGGAATAGCCTGAATGCAACATAAGGGACACAGCTCTCTCTGCTGCCATTGCCGTCACTGCTCATGCAGTTTTGCTCTCGTTGTTTTGCTGTTTTCCACCACCATGAGCTGCGGCCCTCTGCCATTTGCCATGTTGCCTTGGACCCAGCAGAGTTTGGACTGAAACTTCCAAAAACTATGAGCTAAATAAACCTTTCCTTCCTTCATTTGGGGTGTTGGGTATTTTGTCCCAGCAATGAGAGAAAAGTAACCAAGACAAATGGCATTGCAAATATCTATTAGAAGCAAAGTCATATTAAGAAATATTATTTAGGGCCAGCCTGCTAGCTCAGCGGATTAGAGTGCCTGCATGGACAGAGCACAGTGGCCAAGGTTTGATCCTGCCCTGCCCCCTAGGGCTTGCTGAGATGGGGATTGAGACTGGGCATGTGGCACGTGCATGTAATCCCAGCACTTGGGAGGCTGAAAGCAGAAGAGTCACTACAACTCTGATCTACATAGTAAGACCTTGTAGACCCTGTATTCCCTGTACTAAATGCATTTTTAATAAATAAATATCACATAGCATAGTGGTATCTTACAGCAAATTGTCTAGGCAGGTGAAAATATCTTCTTTGAGAAGTGAACACTTTACAATTAAAAACAACATTATGATTTTAAAATATTCTTCTTTACCCCTTACCTTTTAAAACTATGCCTTAATAAAATAAACCAAAGAAAGAAGTCTAAATCATCACTTATTGGAATAATTTTCCAACAATAACTACTCAAAAGCTGAACATCCTGCACACAGTGGTAAAAGATAAATCCAAGTTACACTCTTATTATCTTTCTCTCTGTTTACTAGCAGGGACAGTTTCCATTGCAAGCAGGATTGCAAGCAGGATTCTCTAATCGACTTGCATGGAATGAATTAGATCTTTTTGCAAGCATACTTGTTATATCCAAGGAGTGCTGAGCAGACAGTTAGAAATCAAGACGTACTTTCATAACTATATACGAGTGATATATAAATTATTTTTAAACAATCCTAATGCACACAAGCCCTATGTGCGGTATCCTTGCTATTCGACTCATAGTTTGGATAGGTACACATTGAATTAAATATTTCATTAAAGCATGGAATATTTTCAGTAACTTGGAATGTATTTTAATCTTCACACGTAACCATGAGTAAGACACATCATACATTCTTTCTGCTTGCCTCTTCTATAATTTCTATTTTTTGACCATATAATCCCTGTCATTCATAGTATTTCTTTGTTACCTAGCTCTAAAGAATCGGTTCCAAATTTATGACCATGTAAATTTTATGTATAATTTCAACTATGATCATTGTTATTTTGCACTAACATCTGTTTTTTGTTCTTGTGATTCATAGAATATACTATAACGGTGAAATTTCCTTTTTTCCATAATCTTACTGTTTCAGTCATGCACAATCTGATTTCTACCCAAAATCTTCAAGGTCCTAAATGGGGTAGCCCTATCACTTAATGGAAATGGTATTAAATTTATGGTAAATAAATGAAAGGTGTAGGCACCTCAAATGAGAAAATCATACCTAGTGGTGTTAGGGAAATAGGTAGGCAGTCTAAGCACCAGCTTGGAAAGAACGAGAACTCAGGTTCAATCCCTGGTACCACATGCCATGTCAAGTGGTACTGACCACTGAAACCAGGTTTGGTGGTGCATGCCTCTAATCCCAGCACTGGGGAGAATGAGACAGGAGGATCACTACAACTGCAAGTTGTGTAGCAAGAACCTGCACCAGATAAATACATGCTTTTTAAATCACAATAATTTTGCAGTCTTCTTCAATTTAAAATGATATTCTGAAAAAATTAAAAGTTAAAAGTACTAGATTTTCCAGTCACCCAACGGTCATGTGTTAAACTTCAGTGTCCTGAAAAGAGACCCCAGTTTACATTAGACATGTGATTCATTGTGGCGAATGAACTTCCAATGTGTGAGAGCTTCCAATTTGGTAGATTAGTCTGACTTCTGTGGAAGGACAGGGGGACAAATGAATAAAGGGAAGAAGGATGTTAGAGTGCATGGCAACTCTCTGAGCATCTAGACTAGGTTTTGAAGATAACCTTAAAGAAAAAAGACACATTTCAAAAGAGGTGCGTCTCACGGGAGTATTATTTGCACCACAGAAAGTATGTGGTATAAAGATGGCGTTCAAACGGTGGGGTGTTCTGGAGTCATCAACCAACGAAATTCCATATAAGAGGATTAGATTTCCCTATAGATGTTCCCTATATGAGATTTTCATAGCTGCTCATTATTACAGAAGAGAGAATGTTGAATTTTATCACCACAAGGAGATGACACTGGAAACGATGAGTCTGCTAAGTGTACTGATTTGATTATTGTGTGATGTATGTATAAACTGAAACTTCATATGTAGACCACACAAACAAACAATCATTAAGATTTGATTAAAAATAAAAGAAAACATAAAAGTAAGTATTTTAAAACGTTTTCTATGGTTATTATACTTCTAGAATTACCAGAAGTTCGAACTCTGAGTATTTCTATTTACTCATATTTATATGAGGCCTTCAATATGATTCAAGTGTTGTAAAGATATTTGTGTTGTTTTATATTCTATTATTATTGTAATTGCCTCCTCCTTAGCCCACTGCTAAGTGAAGCATGACTGCCCTTGCGTTGTAAGCACAGCCGAACACAAAATTCCTGACACTGGACAGATGAGCGAGTTGACAATTTATTGATCAAATGCAGTCTCTGCCCAAGGGAGGGAAGCCGGCAAACGTGCCAGGACAGACTGATATTGGCACACTCCAGGACAGAGAAGACTAACAGAAGATGTGCAAATTCATGTCAAAAAAAAAAAAAAAGCTGTGTATAATTTCCAATAATGAAAGCATGTAAAACAAAAAAGAAAAAGAAAAGAAAGATGAAAGAAATTTTGCTGTGTGATTGGAAAAGCAGAAAGTGACCTGACTGTGCACAGAAGTCTGTGGGCCTAGAGTGCCATGGCTCTTGCAGGAGAGTGGAATTATTTGCATGAGTAATGTCACAATGTCACAGGCTAGCCTGGTCTGAAACCTACTACCAAAGAACAAAGAAGAATTGAGCATGGCCCCTGTCATAAGGAGAATTTCTGATCAGACACTTTCACCACTTTCACTTTGTGAGCAGAGTGAGGCTGAGGGCTTTGGCCCAGGGCATTTCAGGGCCTCTCTTTTTCACCAGATCCTGAGTCCTGGCATAACACGGGATCTCACATTTGTGTTGCAATTGCATGCTAGTGTCAACATACAATTAATATCTTTGAATACTATCTTGAAGTCACTCACAACTGTCTGAGTTTTTAAGTAATTCTGCAACTTTTATGTTGAAAATAATCCCTCTTTGTAATTTGAATCAATGCTACAGTAGGCCTTTGAAGTCTATTTTCTATCACATGGGAAATACAAATTTTAAATGACCAATAACCTTGCTGAAATGTCACCCCAAAAGACACGCTGCACCTATTGGTCCATGATGTGCAGTTTTTCATTGTCACTAATGACTCCTATCATTCTTTTTTTTTTTTTTTTTTTGCGGAACCAGAGATTGAACTCAGGCCCTTGTGTTTGCCAGGGAAGTGTTTGTGTTTATTCCACTGAGCCATCACCTCGGCAGGACTCCTATCATTTAATGAATGATTTGTGTGACAATTTTAATAGATGAATAAATTCTGTTATTAAATAAATAAAATGCTTTGTAAGGAATCAAATTATTAGTCTTACTCCTCATATTGTACTAAATAAATTATAAGCAGATTGACATTAAATACTAAAAGTAACATCATAAAAGAAAATATATTTATCACTATTAGGATGTTTTATATAAATTGAAGATATATCTTCAATTAAATAAAAATTGAAGCTACATCTCACTATTTGCATTTTGATAACATTTTGAACTAAAAATGAACTTAATTAGACCCATCAAAAACTCTGTCATTAAAATGACAGACAAAATTGAGAAGCAAAGGAGATAAAATATGAACAATAAGGATATTTGAAAATATGTAATATTTGTTAATCAAGGAAATACAAATGCAAAGGAAATATATTTGCTAACAAAATTAGCTCACTTAAAGAGGCAAAGGTCAGAAAGTTGACAACATGAGAGCAAACTTTTAAATGAGGTCAAACTTCAAAATAACAGCAACCACGTGGTCCTTCAAGGAAGCATCATTCAACGAGAAATCTTAAGAATAAATGTGACTGTGATGACACTCAATACTCTGAAGGACTGTCAGGAAAATAACAACAGAACATTGTGGTCCTTCCAAACACGGTATAGACATTCTTAGATGTGACTGGATTGCATAGAGTCACAAATGGTTCTAAATGCTATTTGACAATGTCCAGAGGTTTGGAATTCCTGACTTGATGAAGGATGCAATTCCTTTCTTATCTCACCATGAATCTCCTATCACCAGTTGTCTTTATTCTTCTTTCCAGAATTAGCAAAATTAACAGACCTTCTTCAGGATGACAGATAGAACAAAATGTTCCCTGGGACATTTTCTGTTTGACAAGGGTCAGTGATCATTAAATCCTGACACAGTCTAGAGGGAGTAGAGGTTGGAGGACTTGTGGTCTATTGCCTCCTTCCACCCAGAATGGAAAGGAGAAGAGGAAAATCAAAAGATTTCAGAGTGATCATTTATTCATGAGATGATAACTGTGCATCTGCTCTTTGTTCCTGCTGTGAAGAGAGGAAGGTAGCTTCCATCTAAACTGCACACTTTAAGCCTTATGAGGGAGTTCAGTGCTAATATCGAAGAGGTCATGAATGTGTATGAAGAAGGACTTATTGGGAGAATTTGAATAGAGATCATTGAAGTTAAAATAGAAGATTAGCACCTTATTTTCATGACAAGCAACCCTGGAGGACATTATTTGGGATACCTGGAAGAGCAGAGAGAGGAGGGTGTGTTAGTAGGAGCAGTCTGTATTTCCAGTGAATGGCGTAGACCTAATCCATATTGCAGAAGTTCTACACGAGTGATGAACTGATCTCCGCTGCAGACATCTGTGAGTTAAGGCAGGCCTTGTCCCTTTGCCCCTTATACATCTTCTGGGCATGGAAGGAGCCAAAACAACTTGTTGGAGAGAGGAAGCATGAAAGAAGCAGGCGGAGGGACGCTAAATGAGCAGAGCTTTCTTCTTTCCCCCACTGCCAAGTTAAATTTAAGCTGGAGATATGAACTCATCGACAGGCCATCAGTCTTTCATTCATTTTGACTGCATTTGTTTTAATCTCTGAAAACTATACTATTCTAGCACTGAAAGTGAACAAGAGTGTGGTAAGACGCACATAAGATCATAAAGATGGGACGATGGCGCTGCAGGAGAAGTGCACCAAGTGACAGTGGCTGGACTTGTTTAACCACTCCTGGCAGGGTGTAAGAGTAAGACTTCTTAAAGTTCTTGTGAACTTCTCCTGAATTACCTACAATTTCTCACTACATGTGTGAAACCTAACGCTCACCTCATTGCAGCCGATTCTCGGAGCAGCATAATACCATTTTATCTTCATCCCTAGTATTGCCTGCCCTTTAACTTACACACAGCTCCTAAATCACTGACTTCTGGAGAATTGGATGCCAAATTCAACGTATTCTACTTGCCTCCTTTTAGAAACATTAATGTGATTACTTTAAATTTTATGAGCATAATCACATTATTAGAATACCATGTTTATCCTTTCCAAGTTGACATTTCATTTATGATTCCTCAAATAACAATGAAATTTTCTTATGTTCATTGTTTTCTCCCCAAATTCTGATTTGTCTATCAAAATTTCCTGCGTTCTCTATTTCATAGCTTCAGTGCTGTGATTTGTCATGTCTGTAAAGGTGACATGACAGATAAACATTTTTGTCAGGTCAGAATTAAGTTTCACACTAACAGTTTCCTTTTTTTTTTTTTTTCTTTCTGAGCAAGACAATATGCAAATACCATTAAGAATTCTTAGCTCTTCAATAATAACAGAATAAAAATTGTAATATTCATTCAAAGATATACTTCTTGTGACAACATTATATTTTATATTTTGTCCTGATGTCCATGTTAGGGAAATTCCCTGACATCTTCTGGCAGACCAGTGCTTATTAATTGGCATCTATAGATACAACATTTTCACTTCTGACTCCATATAACAGCACTCAAAATTCTTCTTTTCACTACACTATCTTACAAATTTTCAGTCAGGAATATTCCTTTTTTCACTGTTCCTTATCATTGCCTAGCATGAAAAGTCAGAGCAATATAAATCACACAGCAGTAAAACACATCGATTTCATTGCAGTTTTGTAAGGAAAAAACAATTTAAAGGAAACACACTACATCCTCTATCTGGGGCACGATTTTCTCCACAGCCCTCTGTGCAACTAATGCGCCCTAGGTGGCCCCACTGTTGAGTCTTCCTTCTACTACCTGTTCCTGCTGTTCCCATTCCGTGCCTCTGCCACCCGGCACATCTGGATTTTCCAATTGTGATCTCAAGCATCTGGCCCCCTGGGCTCATGGACCGTGATATATTCTGTTGTCATTTTCTAAATCACACCCTAAAAATACTAATCTTCCAAACAGCTCCTCCCCCAATTCCCATCTTATTTTACACGTCAACTTGTAAGTAAGCATGAAAGGAACACCTGCAAATCTCTGCCCAGTTACAAGAGAAGAAAATTTTCTGTTCCAATACAGCGTCCAACTGAGAGAAATTTTAGTTCCAACCTGGGATTCAAATTATAAATGAATTTGTATGATCCCAATTTGAGAACTTTTGATCATTCTTAGCCTTAAATCTGTTTAATGATGACTCACTTAAGCTCACTTCTCTGACCATATCAGTTCAACTACTTTCATTTCTAATTTTAGAACCAACATTTGCCTTAATTTTGCTGCCTTGGATATTCCTTTTCCCATATCCCAAAACGTATTTTACATCTAATATCTCCCAGACCATCTCTGAACTGATACCTACTTTTTAAAACGTGACTCATCGATATTTTTAGTCCATATTCACTTTTCTGATAGCTAACTATGTCTCATCCAGTGTATGTGGCAGAAACTGAATCTCTAGTGATTGTATTTGGAGGTAGGGCCCAAAAGAAGGTGTGTCAGCTCAGTGTCACTCCGATATGAACTCCTGAAATGGATTTTCACTTGCCCAATTAAGGGCAAAGCAAGAAAGTCCACTTCTGATGCCTTCAGCGTAATCCTTGACTTTCTAGTCTCCAGAAGTGTGAGGAAAATAAGTATGTCCTCGTTGATTGCCTCCTCTCTGGCATTGTGTGCACACAGCCAACAGATGGGTGGAGCGCTTCTTCAGTCACATGCGCACATCCAGACTCTGGGTTAAATTAGTGCTACGCTCTGTGTTCCTCGCCATTTTCCATGAGTGAATGAGCTTTCCTGAGACAATCGTGGCATGTGATACCTGGCTCCAGTTGGAATTTTGGAATATATTTACTTGTCATTCTTTTTTTTTTTTCATTTTTTAATTAATTTTACTAAGAAACAAATAGCAATGCGACAGCTGCAAAACTGATGAGTGGGACAGTTTCAATAATAAATATATTGCATATTGTTGTCTTTGTAGTGGTTATTCATAGTTCAAGATGCAGACATGGTGTCCTGTCCAAACACTACTAGTAGAACTCTTTCTTCTCATCGAATTAAGAGAAAGTAGCTGTATATCTATCCTATTTTGTATATAGAGATAAAAAATTGTCTTTAATTTGTATCCCCATTTTTTGTTTAGTTTTGTCAGAGATGGCTATCCCATTGCCATTTAAATATTGTAGGTGTGTGAATTCAGCAAAATAATCCAATATAATCCAGTAG